>VDFB02217474.1:0-19988 GCA_007258455.2 Sequoia sempervirens
TTATTAAACTATAAGTAGATTATTGTCACCACTCTTCATTCAACATGAAATGCCAAATGTAGCAATTGTTTTGTTTCTTTTTTCAAGTTTCATTAACCAAGCTATTTACTAGGTTGAATAAATTTGTGTTATGGCCCTTCATATCTTTAAAATAATTAGACAATATTAGCCAGATCGGGAAGGGGAGAAAACTAAACTCCTTCAAAATGAGAATTAGTTGTGGGTTTGTTCATTTTTTATTTGTATGTACTATATGCTTGGTTTCTTTGGGATAAAATGGAAGTCACTGTGAGAAATGAAAGATGTTTGATTATCTCTCTAATATTTTTGTGGTACTTTGAAATTATTGGAGCTATTTAGTTCATTATTTTGAATTATTATTAACATCTAACTAATATAGAGTAAGCTTTTTCATTTTAATTGACTACTACATAATAGTTTATGTTTTGAAAGAATTGTTTCCATTCTTTGTAGTTTTTACATTGGAATACAAATCATATTTAATTTCATGCCAATATACTTCTTTCATAAATCATATTTGTTTAATATCTTAAAAGATGTTAGTTAAATTGGTAAAGTTGTTTGACTTAATTACTAAATTTGATCTAAAAATGTTCAACACTTTATATATATTCAATTAGATATATATAGTTAAATTGGAAGTGTCATTTGAGTTAATAATTAAATAACGTAATAATCAATTAAAATCAAAAGGGACTTAATTTTGGGATGTGTGTTTGAATTTAATAAATTACAAATTAAAATAAACATAAATTACTTGAAATAAGTGCTTCATAACCCATCTAATCAAATCATAACCTATCAAAAACGCAATAGGAATTTTCTAAAGAAAAGAACACTTGACCCAATCGTAAGTGTATGGCCTTCGCAGAAAGGAGTGATCCACCCTAGCAATAGCAAGTACCCCATCCAAAATTTTCTCACATTACACAAAGCCACAATGTTCCTCCAAGATAAGCCAATCAAATCCAACCTTATGTGTCCTAGTAATCAAATTGGAGATGATCCTAAAATTGACATTGTGAAGGGTGATTGGTCTAAAAAATCTAAACGACTTTGCAATTATTTCACTACTACGATCAATGTGTCATCTTTCATAAAATTTCCCAAAACACTATTCATTATGATCATATGGAAATTTCTAGGAGGCTTCTGGCAGTTGTAACATCCTTGAATAAAAATTAAACATTAAAAAGTACATGATGAATTAAGGTATAGCAACCACATAAGTCAAATATAATTCTATCAAAATGAATATCAAATAGATAATACAATCACATAACTCTTGCATTTCAATGTCATTGATATTCTTCTTCATCCAACTATTTTTTTGTATCATCCGATTGAGATTCGACACTGTAAGGATTGGTCATATCATCATCATCGTCATTGATATCAGTTTCGATAATGTAATCATCCACACCAATATCATCTTCATGAACATTAACTCCCACATCATCATGATCTAGTTCCTCATCTTTGACATCTTCGTCAGGCACATCATCAACTAATTGTTGATCCTGATCATCATGTACATCATCTTCTAGTTCTTCAGTATCTTCTTCTTCCACCACATTATACTTTATCGGCCTTCCTCTTGGATCATGTCTAACAACAAATGACCAACCTGGTTTACCTAGAACCTCTAAGTAAAATACCTATTCACATTGGCTTGGAAGAACATAGGGCTCATTTCCAACTCACTCGATCGACCTTGTATTAACCATGGTAAATCCATTATTATGTTTGAACAATAACAGTTCTCTAGGGATCATTTTCATTCAACTGTAGCATGTACCATAGGATGACGAACATAACTAATTTGAAGGACTTAATGTCACACTCAAGTATATCATCCAAAATCTCATAGTATCAATTTTCTGAGACTTATGGACGTATGTCGCTTCTAGATGAAACATTAGTCACCTGAAACACTGCAGTTATCCCAGAATCACAAGTTTTCTTTGTGTCATCCAACTTTTTGACTTGAAATTTATGACCATTGCACCACATATCCTTGTGGTGTTCCTACAATATGTCAAACATGAAAAAATTATTGTAATATCGTCAGTTGATAAACATATTTATTCTTGGACGAATGTATGCAAAGAAAACAATCTCAACATATATATACATCAATATAATTGAAAATAATTAAATAATATGGGTGATTAATATATTTATATGTACCTTTTTATCTCTTAAACCATATTCTAAATCAATTTCCCTTTTTGTAACATTGGAATCTCCATTACGATGAGCTTCTTTAACCAATGAAGCCACACCTTCCCATGTTAATGTGCGACTAGATTGTTGACATCGTTCAATCCATGCCATCATCCAATCAAGATTTTTTTGTGACATATAGATATAGGTACCTGCATCCCACTCTAGAGTAATTGCATTAAAAAATTAAATTGACAAATAGCGTTAAAATTCAAAAATTAAAACATTTCCATAGTGATCTTAACAACCTTGAAATTAGTGTGTTTTTATGTTTCATTAAGTCATAAAGATTAAAGAAGTAAGTTGTGGAAATTGGTTGTTTTAGTATTTGAGGTAAAGGCCTTTAAAAGGCATAAACTGATCATTGTAAACCCTCATAGGATGAGAAATAAAGAAGGTATAGCTGCTGTCCTCAAGAGTTTTGTGAAGAAAAGCATGTGAAATGAGAGGTTCAAGCCTAGGTTTCAAAAAAATATGTATGGGAGATCTGATTTTATGAATTTTTACCCTTTTTTAGACCTAGTGGGTTGTGTTTGAATTGGTTTTGAGGTCTGGGAGGTCGTGGAAATACGATATTGAATAAACCCTCATGATATTGGCCTAAAACAAGGATTTTTGGGTTTGGCAAGAATCTGGCCGTACAAGTGGAATATCTTTGTGGATTTGGAGGTTTGGAGGCATAAAAATTTCTGCCCCAAGATTTCATGGGCATATGACAAGTTTAAAGACTAGTTGCTTTGTAAAATAGGCCTAATCAGCCTAATCAGCACAACCTAGAAAGGGTGATTTTGGTGATTTGGTTCAAAGGACTTTTAATTTCCCTTTAATTATGTTTAATAATGCCAAAATGGGTGTCTAAAAGCATCAAGGGTTTGTCTAGTGTTTTGGGAAAGTTTTGAGTTATTGGGAAAAACAAGGTTTGCACTACTACAAGGATTCAAGAAGTCAAAGTGTGAAATTTGACTTTTGTCATTTGTCAGGCTATGAGATTTGTTTGGATTGTTTAAAGTGGTCATTCTAAACATTTTGGAAGCCTCTTAAAGGTAAGTTGATAGGTTGGTTGAGTTGAGCCTCCCAGGTCTACATCAATTAGTTAATTACCACGGCATACGACCTTAATTTATAATTGATGTATATTGAAGATTAATAATTAAATAAGTACAATATACATAAAAACCAAATGTAAAATGTATTATAATTACCTCTCACTCTCCTCAATCTACCTTTCCCAATCAGGTACTCCTCTTTGAATTTGTTAATGGAGTTGGGATCCCAAATGCAATCTACATGGATCTTTGTTGCAAACTTAGGAAGATATTCAGTAATGTACACCATGGTCTAGTATACCATATATCCCTCCACCATAGAACCATCAAGATGTGCTCTTTGTCTAACCAAAGCCTTAAAATTTCAAGTTCCTCTCAACCATCCACATTGACCTTGTATTGTACAAGTCCACTGAATTCAATCTCCACCTCAACTTCAGGTGTATGAGGTGGTATTCTTGTGCATTGAAAAATCCGAGAAGGTAGAAACTTTTGCATTTCACACATTAGATGAGGGATTTTTCTCTTCCAATAATTTATATATATACTGCTTTACATAGTTTTTAAAATGGCAGCTTCATCTACAAGTGATTCAAGGCACAAATATAGTAATATTAACTTGAGTTTAACAACAATATACAATATATTACATAACAAGTAAAACAAATGGAAATTATAAGATCTATACAATGAATTGAACAAAAATCGCTACTTACCTCATGCATTTTCCAAGATCATATATAAATTGCTTGACATTGTTGTCAAAGTTGACTGGGAGAGATAGAGGTAGAACGTACTACAACAATAATAAAATGATCTTTTCATTATTTTTTCAAAAGTAGTAAACATAATACACTAAAAAGTACATGCAGTATACAAATATATATATCATATATAAAATATACCAAAATAATTACCTTACTTGAAGGTATGCAGTCTATGTTTATGCGACCCAAATTCACCTTTCTTTCTTACATGATATTGTTTATGTTCATAGCAAATCTATGGGAAATCAAATTTTTATTGTGGCTTCTTTTTTATAGCATTTATTTGCTGCTGTTAATAACCAGGAAGGACCTTATATTAATTTGGTCTCCATAAACTATTTAGTGAATGAAATTTTTATTATATGATTGGCCTCACGAAGATGTCACTATAAATTTTGATAATAATTTTTTTTCTTTGTCATGCCTTCCATCCAATATTTTCCATTACATTTCTATTATATTCTTTCGATGTAAAACATAAAAATGCATAATTTGTAAGCGTAACTATCATATTAGGAAACCTACTAAATTATGCAGGATAACTTTTTCATTCCCTGTGGAAGATGACCATTAATGCCTTGATGACCTTCATAAAGCATATAAGTTAAACAAATTAACAATGACAATCATTGTCAATTACAACATGAGAAAACAAAACACAATATAAAAATATAAATTTCAAACAAATCATATATGGTAGATAAACAATTTGATCTAATGTATAACCTTGACGATTAATTCTATTATTTATCATGGTTTTGATGTAGTCTCTTCTTTTCCATTGAAAATATGTTTTTCAGTAGTTCAATACTTATGATTTCTATGGAGGAAGTGCCTATACCCATCAAACACCTATTTTCCTAAACTTGTTGAATGACGAGATGTCATCTTTGGACCATAAATTGGACATGCATATTTTCTCTTTGTTTGAAGACTTCTGCAAGATCATATATGGTGGATTAAATATATTTTTATAATTATATATAATGAATAGATTATTTATTTAAAAAAAAATTATGATATCTACTTCATAAAATTAAATATTGTTAAAGTGTAGTCGAACGTTATAACATACCACAAAAATGTGTTAGCCCTGGGCATCATGAATTGTCCATACAAGCATTGTATGGAATTGAAATTGTCTTTGTCTTATTGGTCTAGAGACGTCATACATAGTGATTCCATTCCATAACTTTAGTAACTCGTCGATAAGAGGCTCGATATATACATTCATATCTTTAACTCGTACTTACCTAGTTGGAATGAACATATTATATAATTATTATAACCATTTTATCGCAGAATAAATATAAATTAATGTACATGACTATTAACAAAAAAATATGTCATTATGCAACAAATAAGACAAATGAGATGCTACTATGTTAAAGAAAATTGATGTAAACAAATACTTGGAACAATCATTGCCAACATTATGTGTCCTCTTTATTGACATCCATGGAGGAATGTTATTGTTGATAACAAAAAATAGGCCACATCGAAAGTAAATAGATCTCTCTCCAAAATGGATCGACACCGGCCCATTGCCAATGAAAGCATGTAGGAGATTACAAGGTTCTTTCTTTTAAAGTGTGGCCATTTTCCTCCATGTCCCTAAATGCAGAACCATATGCAGGCATTTGAAGAATGTCATCTCAACTTCTATTCCGTGCATGGTAATCCATCAATTGCGCTAAGATTTTGTACCTAAATAATCATTGCATACGTGGAATAATGGGAATATAATGAAGAACCTTGTGAGGCACCTTTTTTGTTAGTTGATCTGTTTGATATCTACTGATATAACATTTTGGGCATTCTATTGCAAATTCATGTTGTTTATGATATATAATATGATCATTGGGACATGCATCTATTGCTTGATACTCCATTCCAATATCTTTCATAATGGGAGATAAATCTCGTGATGAGTGAGGTAAAATATTTGATGGTGGTAACAAAAATTCACCAATCAATCTACAACAAGAATTAATTTGTTAATATAAAGAATATTAATGGTATATATTTCATCCTTTATTTACTAATGATGAACTAACAACAATTAAAATAGATGAAAAAAGATGACATATATGACATACCTTAACATCCATGACATTGCTATGTTGGATAAACCATTCATAACCTTCAAGATCACTAACAACAATACAATAGAGAGAAGAGTTGTTTCAGAGTCTTCATAAAGGGGCTCATGTGCCTTCTCAAGTACAGGTAAATCACGAACATCATCAAATTCATCTCTATCATCATGATCAGCTGTGCCACTAAATGTGTCATGGATCAATGTATTTGTACCATTATCTTCAACTTTGTTTTCTGGCACATGATCATCTTCTTCCATAGGATCATTAACTTTATCTTTGATATTCATAGCTCCATGTTCCTCCGCTTACAAAACCACATTCTCTAGGGCATGATAATCCATATCTTGTTCCCTAGGGAGCCCCACCTTTATAATAATGATCAACACAAATAAACCATGATCACGATCAAGTGATATTTTATATATATAGAAATGTTAAAATGATATAAACATTTACAAATTCAATCAATAGAAATACATATAATGAAAAACTTACCAATGGACGATAAGCATGCCCCCTTTCAATGTGACCATGTTGCCTACAATGTTTCTTAGCTATTGTGATTAAAAGTCTTCTCATCTTTAAGCCCTTGCAATTATTACAAGGACAATAAAATTCCCCATCACCCTTTCTTTTCAATCTATCCCACATTCTAGCAGTTGTCTTTTCATTTTGTTCTACACTAATATTATCTGACATGATTTTTCTTTATCAAGCTTGAATATTTAGATCTTAAAAAAGTATCAAACTCAAACTCTAATAATTATGCTATTTTGCACCAAAAAAATTTGGCATGCAACCACCCTTGCAAAAGAGAAGATAATAAGAAGTTAATGAACCCAAAAAACACTTTAAAATGCTAATTCTAGAACTTATTAAATTATGATTTTACTATGATTTCCAACCGTTAGACTCCTAAAATCATAATATTGAACTTGTACAACAATATATGGAAATGAAATTCCCAAAATGCACAAGTCTAAAAATGAAATCTGATTAGATGTTGCTTTAAAATATGATTTTCAAACGTGGAAGTACACTTCTAACTTCACAAATGAATTTTGGAAAAAGATAATGACTACCCTCAACCTAGTGATATCTTCTTGAATTTTTTTTTATTTTTCCCAAGAAAATCGTCCTTAGTTCTCCACAAACTGTCGCAAGTAGAGAAAATTCACAAGTAGAGAAAATTTACAAGTATAGAAAAACATTGTCGTAATAAATAGGCGAAATCACTTTTATTTATGTCGCCCATAATTTGATTTTTTTCTGATTTTCCATGTTTGTCAAAATTTTGGTGAAACAGTTCATCAAAATTTCAACAAAACCAAGTTCATCAAAATTTCGATGAATGTCGGGGATAAAATTTAACAGAATTGAAAATTACATATCAAATATCACAAACAACTGACAATACATTGAATTATACATATTTCGTCGGAATTTGCAGTTAAATGAGTTAGTGCCCTAATTTTTCAGGCACATTGAATCCTAAAAAATATAATAGATTGGATTGGAGAGTTGGAAGATTATTTTGAGTTTGAGAACATTAGAGACCCATAAGGGTAAGATTGGCCAAAACAAAGCTCAAGAGACATGTTGCATTGTGGTGGAAATAGTTACAAAAAGAAAGAGTGGAGAATGGTGACATGAAGATAACACGGTGGAGACAGATGGTTGCTAGATTGAAGGAAAAATTTATTCCAGGAGATTATGAGTTGGAGTTGTTCAAAAGGCTTCAAAATCATAAACAAAAATACATGAGTGTGAAGGATTATACAAAGGAATTTTACAAGATGGTGATTAGGTCAAGGAATCATGAAATGGATAGAGAGAAGGTGGCTAGATATATAAATAGACTCAGATTTAATATCCAGAATGAGATGAGTATGTTGAAGATTTCTACTATTGAAGAGGCTTACCAGTATGCTTTGAAAGCAAAGGAAAAGGTAAATAGAAGGAAACAAAATAATTCAAGAGCAAAATGGAAGATAGCAACAGAAAGAGGACAACCAAGTAGCTACAAATGGGAGGAAAATTTTGAATAAACAAGCTCAAAATAGAACAAAGGAGCACAAGGAAAAGAGTATTCAACAAGTGGAGATGGTAGAAATAACATAGAGTTCTTGGGAAAGTGTTTCCAATGTGGAGAAATATGACATAGAGTTTATGAGTGTCCACAAATACACTAAGAAACTATTAAAAGAAGTGCAAAAAGAAATCACATGGTGCAAGAAGACAAGGAGAGTATAGCATCACCAAAGGATGTGGTAGAACCAGAGCATGGAGAATCCCTTCTGTTCAAGAGAGTATTGATGAATCCAAGAAAAGAGGAGAATGTACCATCTCAGAGAAGGAGTCTCTTCCGTACCATATGTAAATTAGGAGGTAAGTGTTGTAAGATCATTGCAGATAGTGGTAGTACAAATAACTTGGTTTCTGAAGAGATGGTAGATAAAATAGGATTGAAGAGGATTAAGCATCCAAATCCCTATAAATTAAGTTGGTTGCAAGAAGATCATGAGTTAGAAGTGAAAGAGCAATACTTGGTAAATTTTCGTATTAGTCCTTATAAAGATGAAGTTCTATGTGATATTATGTCCATGAGTTCATGTCATGTTTTATCAGGAAGGCCTTGGAAATTTGATAGGAAGACTATCTATGATTGTACAGAGAATTTATACACCATTATAAAATATGGGTAGAAGTATACTTTGAGTTCATTAAAGGAGAAAGAGAAGAAGGTTAACGAAAACAGTCCTATGAATTATTGTAGGTCAAAAAAACTAGAAGAAAAGGTTGCACTAGAGGTTGGAAATAGTTTGAGGAAGGCTTTTGACAATAGAGGCACAAGGGACCTACATAAGAAGAGCAATGATACTAAGATGGATTAGCAGAAATAATTAGTTACTGACATGGCTAAGTCTCACAAATACTATAAATTAGATTTACAAAAGAAGGTTAGCAATGAAAAGTTACAATGTTCAAGTAGAAAACAACAGAAAGGAAAAGTGAAGATGGGACAAGAGGGACTTGCAGAAGTTCAGAATGAAATGAAGGAAAAAGAGTGTGAGGGAAAAGAAGACATATGGATCAAGAACAAGCATGGGATTACTATCCCAAGCTCATATAAATGTTCATGAGTTTTCATCTCATGGAACATTTTAATTTACCCACTGGTGTGTTTGATGCAGGAGCATCCGAGTGCACGAAGAATCTTGCACAACAAAAAACATATTTTTTTATATTTTTGTTTTTCTTTTATTTTTTCTTGTAGGAACTATTATTCAAAATCCTCAAATCCTCCAGGACAGTGAAGTTTAATGTTGGGATTGTTTTGAGTGGGTATTTATTATAAAATTGTAACTCCATTTTAAAAATAAAATAAAATTGCATAGTTTTGGAGGATTGGAAGGATGGGTTTTAATGGAATGGAGAGAGTGAGTGTAAGGAGGGAAGACCATTTTTGAATGGTCATTTAATTCTCAAGCCAGGAAGAGGAAAACTACATCCAAGAAGGGGTAAGAGATCATTCTAGAAGTTTTTCTAGTAAGGTAGAGGAAGAGGGTCATAATTGTGAGACCCAATCTCAGTAAAACAACCATAACTTTCTCATACGGTAATGGGGCGTACTAAACCCATAAATCATTGAGAAGATTTAGGGTATGTGCAGGATCATCATGGAAAAAATAGGCCCTTAAGTGGCAAAAAATTCAGAAAAATCAAAGTTAGGCAAATTGATGTAAAAATTTGAATAAGTTATCTATATTATTTCAAAAATAAGTAAGAATAGAATCTATAGAAAATTGAATGTAGTTTCTAAACTGCTAAGTTTTTTTAAAGAAAAAAAATTCTATTTGGTGAAAATTTGAAATTTCAATGTAGTAGTATTTTAAATTTCAGGGAAAAAAAATAAGAAGTAGGTGTCTATCTAACCACCCTAACCACAATAAAATGATAATATTTTTTTATAAGATTTTAGAAATAATTAGAGGACTCATGTCCCAATGTGATGCATATTTTTTGTATATTTTTCCAAATAAATAATTAATTATGAATTTCTTATTACAACTTTTAAAAAATATAAAAAAGTTGTATGTATGACCACCTTAACTAGGTCAAAACTTCATGAAATTCATTTTTATTTTTTAATCCTATAGTATATGAAGCATAGAATGTGACACATGTTTTGAATTCAAAAAACATGATACCGTTTGAAATCTATAGATGTTTTTCAATCAACCTATCAATCAAGACTTTAGTTGTAATTCAAATAGAAAATGAATAATAATTACTTATTAAATTCAAAGTAAAGCATAATTTATGTTGGTGGAAAGCTGAGAATCCCCTTTAGAAACCCTTTTCGTTTCATCAATTTTGGGTAAAAGAAAAGTTGTCAGCCACATACCCATCATATTGCCACTTTTTGGCCCATCATGATCTTGCACATACCCTTTATAAGAATGAGAGCATTGATGAAAAAAAAGTGACAGGTTTTAAGAAGCTTTTGGTGGAGAAAATTGATTTTCAGAATGGGAGAAATGGTGATTGTTTTGAAAGGAGGATGTGATGTCAATTGATATGTGTTGTAGGTTCCTTTTGATGTTAAAACAAAATCAATAATCATATTTTTGTTTTCCTATATGTTTTTTTAGAGAAAATGAAATTTGTTTATGTTTTCTTGTAGATTGGTGTTGCAAGATTAACATAATTTGGCATATGAGGAAGCTATTGTATATCAATGTTGTTGCAGACATTATGGAATGAAATAAAATTTGAATGTGTTGCATTTTTTTTCAGTCTTAAGAATTTTTTTATTGCAATAGAGATTATGTTGCACTGTGTTTGTGAGTAGCAGTGTTGTTCTCGCATTAATGCTACATCACAACATAAGCTCAACAACATGCATGATGTGTTGGGTATGTGCAGGATCATGATGGACCAAAAAGTGGCAATATTATGGGTATTTGTAGGGTATACGTATTTTTTTTAACCCAAAATTGATGAAACGAAAAGGGTTTTAGAGGAGATTCTCAGATTTCCACCAATATAAATTATGCTTTAATTTGAATTTAATAAATAATTATTATTTATTTTCTATTAGAATTACTAACTAAAGTCCCATCGATAGCTAATTGAAAAACATCTATAACTTTGAAATGGTATCACATTTTTGAATCAAAAATATGCATCACATTCTATGCTTCACATACTATAGGATTAAAAAAATAAAAATTCAAGGAAGTTTTGACCAAGCTAAGTGGTCGACATAATGAAGTTTTATATTTTTAAAAGTTGTAATAAAAAAATTCATAATTAATTATTTACTTAGAAAACAATTACAAAAAATATGCATCACATCCTATATGAGTCCTCTACTTATATATAAAATATTATAAAAAATATTATCATTTTATTATGGTTAGGGTGATCATTTACACCTACTTCTATTTTTCCCAAATTTAGGTACTATTGCATTGAAAATTCAAAAATTTCACCAAATAGATTTTATTTTTATTTTAAATAAACCTAGTAGTTTAGAAACTACATTCAATTTCTACAGTTTCTACTCTTACATATTTTTGAAGTAATATAGATAACTTATTCAAATTTTTATTTCCAAGTTTCCTAACACCCATTTTTCTGAATTTTTGCCACTTAAGGGCCTATTTTTTCCATGATGATCCCACACATACCCCTGCTATTCCTTTGACATGATGAAATGAACTTTGATTGCTACAATAAAACCTTGATAATCTTCCCTTGAATTCCTTTGAAAATTATTTTGAATGCTCTATAGTGCTCTTGTGAAAGTACTATTGATTGCTTATTAAGATCTTGGTTGAAACTATGTAAAATAACCTTATATTTACACTAAACTTAATATTTACTCTGAATATTGAAATAACACAAGTCGATATCAGATCTAAGGTTTGAAATTCTTGAAATACTACCCAAACACACCCTAAAATGGATGTCATAATTTAAGGAGGACCCATTCGCCACCTTGAGTGAATGGGTCCTAGCATAATTAACTAGGACCAATTTTAGGGATTATGAAATATTATGCAAAAATGGAGTCCTAGGACATAGTGAGGGCCCATTCACCAAGTGGAAAATGGGCTAGGTCACTATCCTAAGACTCAAACCTTTCCAAATTAAGTTTTATGCAACATTATTAATGAGTGTAAGGCTTTATCCCTAAAAAAATGTAATAAATAAGGCTTGGATTTGAAATTAAGGGGCCAATTAAGCTCTAATTAACCTCAATTAATTAGTAAATCCCTAGATAAGTGTGAAATCATAAATAAAAACTTTACAAAACCCTAAATAAGGTACAATTAATTCCATTTTATCATTAATTACTTATTCCCAAACTAAGTACAAAAAAGGGTTACTTTTTTCTACACTACAGTCATGATGTGTACTGATATCTTTTATGATTTCCATTTTCTAAGATCCACACAAGAGTGGTGTAAGCTCTATCAACGTGTGACTAAAAAGATAGTGCTTTCATTGCACATGGATGATAATATAACCTCAGAGTACGTTTCCCCACCTTCTGTAGGTAAAACGCACATCTCTTCGAGTCTTTTGTGAGATTAAGGATAGGGTGATCCCATAATAGTGGTTTACAATTTTGGCCAAACCGACACTAAAATTATTATTTTTTAACTAAATCTTCACATCTCGTGCACCTATAGCGCTAAATCCGATGAGGAATTTGAAGATGGTGCAACTAGAGTCATCAAATTTTATCTCAGAGATTCTAAATACATTTTTTTAAAAAAATTTGGAATCAAATTGTGCTTCTTTTTCCATCTCCCACAAAATAAGATTTTTCAGAAAACAACATTTTTAAAAAGTGACGCACAATCGTATAATGCATAACTTTTTTTCCATGAAGGATAAAATTCTAATTCTTTCAAATTTAGATTTTGTAACTCTGATATCTAGTGCTTGCACTCTGGTTAGATATTTTTATTGAATATTTTTCCTTAATCAAGTTTCAAAGTCAAATGAATTACAATTCTATTATAGGCTTAATGTGATAACACTTAACTTTTTTGTATATGTCAATTTTTTGTTGGATCTGGGACTTCAATATCTGGTGCACTCATATTTTTCAATTTTTTTTTTTGATAATCTTCTATTTTTCCACATGTGAAGAATAAAGAAATTCATTTTCGATGAAAAACCTATGTTTAATAAAACTTAAAAAACAAATACATAACAAAACCAAAACATATTAAAATTATATTCATTGGATAGCTTGTTCTGAGGAATACCATAATCATTTGAAATAAATTTTAAATGAATTCATTTGATCCCCCAAAATCTAAATCAAAAGTGATTTTTATCAACATTTTGATAGGTGTAAAAGAGATGCATTTATAGGTATGGTTTAAAACTAGAGAGGTTCTATCCAAGGGGGTTTGATCTAAGGTGATTTGATCAAACCCTCTTCAATTGGAATCCTTAAAATGGAACTTTTTAAGGCTTAAATCATGTATTTTCTAAAAATATGTGATTTCAGCTAAAATTCATTCCTCCTCGTGAATTGTAAACCACTATTATGACAAAGACTGATAGTGTATGAGAGCATGGCCAGATGCATTAACCTAGCTATAGGATAACATTAAATATAGTATATGGTGTTGGATGAACTCTGAGCCTCTTGATTTCCATCAAATAGTGGGACAGAGTTCACCCTTCGAGCGGAGATCTCGAGGCTGGAGAGAGATATTTCTAGGCTACAGACTGTGACCAATGGCATATTATAGGTTAACTACACCTGATCCATAAAAAATTGAGGCATATTTAACCCATTAAGAATCAATCCTAATAAGATCATTCACTGTAAACAAATACAAAGAAGCCATTAAACCTAACATTCTAAATCATGAAAGCTTGACAAACCTCTGATCTAAGGAATTGAAACTTATCTAGGTATTGGGAGAGTGGTGTCGCATTTATGTGGAATGGTGAACCTTTCACAATCCCTTGGATAATGGGCTTGTTTTAATTAGTTTTATTGAAGAAAACTAATCAAAACATTGATAGATGTGTATGAAAACATAATTTAAAGCTAAATGAACATGATTTATGCTAAGATGATCGACATAGGTGTATGCAAATCTACTCTAAATGTATGCAAGCTTCAAAAGATTAAAATCATAATTAACAAATAAGCTAAATGTATGCATCTATTTTATCATGGAATCCATTAATGGAAGCTAAGCTAATATGCAAGTAAATAAAACTAAAATGATGTTAAATGTGAGTTCATGTGCAAATGATTTTAATAGCATATTTTTTTGTTAAAAGATGGATCCATTTGTCTCCAAATAGTGCTTTATTTATAGGAAAGCAAATGAAAAATGAAGGGATAAGATTGAAAAATATAATAAATGGTCAAAAAGGAAAGAAGATGGAGGCATGGATCATGGATTCTCATAAGGGTTGAAAATTCAAGTTGATGTTTAATCTAGGGGTTACATTCATCCAAACAAACACACTTTCAAAATTTGCACAAGAATTCTTTTAAGTTAACTTGCACATGAAGTTTTGTAAGTTGACTTGCACGTGAAGTCTTGTTAGTTTGTTATAAGGAACAATATTCCCTTTTTTCAAATGAGTGAAGAAAGAGAATATTCTTTAGGATATTCTCATGGGTGAGGGAAATAGATATTTACTTAATTAAAACCAAATTTTAATGTGCAAAAAGGGAAGGAATATTCCATGGGAATATTCCTCTTGGAGGAATGTGCAAAGGAGCAATATTGGGCCCGGGATTAGATTTATTAGTAATTTTATAATTAAATAAAGTTTCAATTATGCAAATTAGGGGAATTAGGATATTCATTAAATAATTAATTTATTTAATGGAAAGGGGAAGTGATGATATTTAATTAAATAACTTAGGGTTATTTAATTAAATAAGAGGACTTTAGGGATTAAATTAAAGAATTTGATTTATTAAATTTAATAGGATGAAATGTTAGCATGAAAGTGGATCAATTAACCTAATTAGGTCAATTAGATTAATAGAGGAAAATGAGGAAAATAATTAAATAGCTAGGATAATTTAATCAATTAAGTGAAAAGAGAATGGGTTTTAAGACAAAATTATGTTAGTTAGCCAATGTGATCCATTGAGAAATTTTTTAAGTGTCTGCATTTTTCCCCTCTTTAAAGCAATGAACTTGTTGCATTGGTTCAAAGACTAATATTGATTCTGATGTTGATTTTGATGTTGATGACAATGCAAAAACATATATTGATGATCTCTTTGAGATGCTCATAGCCAAGCTAATGGGTATGTGTGGGATCATGATGGGCCAAAAAGTGGCGATATGATGGGTATGTGTAGGATATGAGGCCGGTGACTTTTTTTTTACCCAAAATTAATGAAATGAAAAGGGTTTTTAAAGTAGATTCTCAGCTTTCCACCAATATAAATTATGGTTTACTTAATTTAATAAATAATTATTATTCATTTTCTATTTGAATTACGACAAAATTCTTGATTGATAGGTTGATTGAAAAACATATATAGCTTTCAAATGGTATCACATATTTTGCATCCAAAACATGTGTCACATTCTATACTTTGCATACTATAGGATTAAAAAAATTTGAATTTCATGAAGTTTTGACCAAGTTAAGGTGGTTAGACATGTTAGCTCTCAAAAACACAGGTAAAGATACCTCAAGAGGCTGCCAATCTCTTGATAAGTTTTAGGGTAACAAACAAGGTCAAGAGAGCAAAAACTTCTACTCTTCAGGTGCTGCTGAACCTAGGCGGGTGTACCTTTCTGAATAAAGCAGACTTGACTTATGATTATCTTTCTTGCAATGATTTTTTCACAATGGCAAATGGAAGTGAAAAAATGAAATCAAGCACAATAGCAATCTTCTAATATAAATCCTAAAATGATCAATAAACAGATATAAAGAAACTGAATGAGTTCAAAATGATGAAGTGCAAAGACCAGTGCGTTGTTGGGTATGCAGAGTCAAATGAGATCAAGATGATCAAACTTTCTTTGGAGAAACTCAAACTATTTGACATATATTATGTTTACAACTTGTATAAACATGCAAAATGTGATTACAAAGCTCTACTTGAATAATCCAGATGGTTCTCTCTGATTACTGTGATTAGCTAAAAGGATTTAATCTTTTCTTGAAAGAACCAATCAATGAATCACACATATATAGCAAATGTGCACTGATGAATTATATATAAACTTGTCATATAAATTCAAACAACCAGAAAGCCTCAATCTTGGAGATAGCTTAGCAATACTTTCATTAAATTCAACAAATAATTGACACCAGAGAAATGCAGCAACATCAACCGATTTTCATAAATACCTCCATTCTGAAAACATGCAACAATAGTTTCTGATCTGATAATTTTATTCCACTATATCTACTTGTTGTGTATCAAATATCTAATAATTGGTCCTCATTTTACAATTACAAAATGCCTACTTATACACCAACATCAAGAAAATAAGTCATATTGAAGTTCCATGTCGGCCTTCCATAGAATTCGGGCTCCAATCAAGTCGGCTAGCAACGGTTATTTTAGCAATTTACATGTTAGCCACAATATTTGAATTTCCATTTTTCACCAGTGAAATAGTTGGCGAGACAATCTAGCAGCTATGTCGAAGGCAATTCAATCGTTAATCTCTCTGCTCGGTGTTACTTGCTTTCGCCGTGACATATTAGAGTCGGGGAGATGTCCTGTAGATTTCATTTTGTTTCCCCAAGAGTTCCTTTACCATTCGCGTGTCGCTTTAACCCTATGATATCGGGGAGACATCATGTAGACAAGCCTTTTTTTTTTGAGAGCCCCCGTGATACCTTTATTTCACTAATACATAAACATTCTCACGCCAACAAGTCTTTTTGTGTTCCATCAACGAGACCAGAGGTCACTTGCTGAGACCTCTTATCGAAAACCCCATCTCATCGATATCACATCCCATTATCCTTAGGTACCAAGAAAAAGCCAACATATCGCCGAAAGAAATCCATTTTGTATTGTCGGAAAGACCCGACGGGCTCACCAAGACACAATGCCAAAAATTATGACTCTTGCCGAAGTGAACACATGTGCAAAGTCAGTAAGACACATGGAGATCACCATGACATCCCACCGAATACCTTAACTTATGCCAATATGATGTATTCATTTCCTCTAGTCAGTGAGACATGATTAGTTTGGTGAGAGCTTCCACCGAGGACTAAACTCACGCTGATAGGTTCCTCCTTGGTGGCCAAAACAAAGGAACTGTCACACCGATAAGTCAATCCTTCCACCACCGATTGGTAAGACAAGAAGACTGCGCCAAGATATTATAATGAAGGAAAACCTCTCGCCGAAAGCTACTCTATAGAAACCCCATGTGTAGTGTTGGTGACACCGAAGGTCACTCACCGAGACCAATACCGATGAAAGATCTCACGCTGAAAAGTTCACCCTCAGTCGCTGAAACAGCATGAATGTCATGTCAATAGCCACCCACAGGTAAATTCCAGTCGCTGCAACAATAAAAAATTCCTTCCGATTACCTACAACAAATAGACAAGCAACATAGGTCGAGGAGACCTAGACAAACCTATGTCGATATGGACCACAATATGAAAAATGCATAACCCGATGGATTCAATGGGGCAATATGGAAAAATGTGAGCAGAAATGACATGAAAAAAAACCCATGTGCTTATGATAAGTACTCCAATGGAAACTCAAGGGTGTGAAAACATGTGAAAGCTTTCATAAATTTACAGTCCCAACAGTGGCTCCATCCGGGAATGAATGATAGTAAGATCATTGCAAGGATCCAGATCTTTGGGTGAGCAGACCAAACACAAAATGAGAAAACTGGAAATGGACAAATTGCAAGATGGAAATGGAGGTGAACTATAACCCTAAACTACGGTGCATGGAAAATAATTTTAAAGAGGATGAGCAAGAGTTGTCCATGCACTGGCAACCCTAAATCCTCTGTGTTTTAATTTCACCTGTTCTGAGCTGTTACGATTTGAAACTCAAACCATACTTTCACCTGTCAAATACCTGGTTTTTCTTTAAGTTCATCAGATTCCCCCTGAAGACATTCATACAATCATTCTTGTCACCACTATTGCAAGTTCTTATAGTATCATCATGCTCAGTTTGGCCCAAAATCCCAACACCCTTCAACAACTTGAATTTTTCTTTATCATGGGACAAACGCTTGTTACCTTCAATATGTAAAATGCATGCATATTTAATGCAAAATTCCTCAATATCTTTCTCACTATTATGAATTGTGAAACATTCTCCCAGTTGTATTGGAAATTGATCATCAAAGTGCTTTATTTGAGAACCAAAAAATTCTGTCAAACCAACATTGTTTGAAACCTTTTGCACCTCTTAAGTATCTCTATTTGGCAACAATACTTGATTATGACCCATATCCTCAATATCATGCATATGTGAACCAATCAAATCTAGAAGTCTATCATCCTTGGCATGCAAATAAACATCTTCTCCATATGAGTTAGGAATTTCAAAATCACATACCTTATCTTGAATGGACACAGACTTTTGATCAACTTCAAAGGTTTCTCCATCAACTTGAGAAATGCTCTGAGAGTCATAAGAATCATCACACAAAGATCTTTCTCTATCAAAAAAAATGTAAGCTGGAAAAAGAACCTCAAGATCACCTTCATGTGTATATCTCTGATATTCAAGAGTCAGCAAATCTGAAATTTTCTCACTGTTAAGCAAACAAGTCTCAATACTTTCATCACTACAGTTATATTATTCATTTTTTTCATCATCAAAAAGAGACCTAAGATCATCAGAGAATGAGAAAACATAAACATTACCAGCACAATCACTTGTTCCATAATTTGACATATCATTTTGTTTGTCTAAAAATATCTTTTCCTCATCATCAAATGCATCTTTATAGCTTTCAACTGTAGTAGGAGGTATTATATACTCATTATCAAATGAACACACATTGTCCATTGCATCTTCCTCTTGATCATCACAAGAACTACAAGAATCACCTTGCTGCAGATCAAAATCCACAAATTCATCTTCACAATCTGTATATTCACTGGATCCTTCATAACATACACTGCCTTCTATGTCACAATCTGATATATAGGAAAGAAATTCATCATCCTTGTCTTTCTCATGTAGGCTATCATATGAACCATATTGACTTGCACTTGTCTCATCTTCTACTGGCTGCAGTGCAAAATTGATCTCCTGATGCTCATTTGTGATATCATCATTGTCTTCATACCTCTTCCCCTATGTGGCACTAATAAATTTATTCACTAGATCAGAGGTACATTGTTTTGATGACTCTAGCCAATACAGTGATATAGGTTCCCATGCTTCACTAGAGTACATCCTCCACACATCAATGTAGTCAGGAACAACATATTTTTTAATTGGATCAGTACTGACTAACTCGTGTTGGGCTGATTCTATCTTGAAATTTCCAAGATTTACATCACATAAACAATTGATCTGATCTTGAGGCAAAAAGTCAACAAGCTGGTTCATTCTTGGCTCTCTATACAACTTGACTTCCTGACCATTTACTGGAATAGTAGCATAAGATAGATCAAAACTGAATATTTCCCCCAACTGATACTGTCCACTATCTTGATAGAAGCATCCCGAATTGAGGAGTATCTATCATTGTTATATCTATATTATACACCACCTGTGGATAAGTAGCTAGTTTGACTTCAACATATTTTATAATACCTACCACAGGAATAGGTCTGTTATCCAT
>VDFB02217477.1:0-10651 GCA_007258455.2 Sequoia sempervirens
AAATCTTGAAGAGATACCACTCCCAAGCATAAAAACAAATTAGCTTGCTAGTGTAGTGAATCGGCAACAAGAGTCTCCAAGATGACAATGACTTCTTCGAATGAAAGTAATGGAATTTATTTTGAAAGTTGTGGAAAAGTTCTTTGAAATTTACGCATAAAGAGAGATGGAGAGTTTTGTGAATGCTCCCAAAGTGTTGTAGAATGTTGAAGAATGAGAGAAGAAGAGAGATTTTTGCGTGTGTAGTTTTAAAAGATCTTGAATCTAGACCAAGAAGGAATACCTTTTTGGTCCAAGTAGCTTGCTTGAGCAATTCCCAATGAGGGTGTATGTTGGCAGAGGCGTTACACTACCAAAATGTGGTAGGTGTAACATCCCAATGGCCAAATTAGTCACATATTTTCATGAGATGAGAGAACGACATGTGGACATCTCTACAACATGCACTAGTCCATGAGAAAATTGGACTTAATCATCGAGTAGCCATACATGGTAGGTGTCAAAAGATGGTTTGGGTTAAAAAAGAGCATAATTATCTTAATTTGAACTAAAGGGGAAGGTATATGTAATGTGAAATTACATAGGATGCAATTTATGACATTACAAATTGTAGACACTTAAAAATGTCCTAAATGATATCACACACTCGAAGTTGATGTACTAACCATTTCATCCTAAAACCCATCCTCTTTTTGCTTAATTGATTAAATTAGCCTAGCTATTTAATTAATTGCATCATTTTCATCTATTAATCTGATTAATCTAATTAGGTTAATTCCTCCCCCTTTCATGTTGGCCTTTCATCCTATTAAATTGGATAAATCAAAATATATAATTTTAACACCTTAAATCCTCTCATTTAAATTAAATAATCTTAAATATTTAGTTAAATATCATTCTGACCCTTTTTCATTAAATAAGTTAATTAACTTATTTAATGAATATTGTAAATTCCCCTGATTTGCATAATTTTTTTGATTAATAAAACCTGGTTTAGGTCCAGGAACCATATACAAAGTATTATACAAGGATCAATCAAAGCCATCACCAGCCATCACAATCTCCACACCAAGACAGAACAAAATACAAAGCCAAAAACACCTACCACATCATTTCCCAATATCACATTGGAGCAACCTAATTAAGGGGAAAGGAAAGTCATTCCACCACTGCATAACTCTCAAACCCTTTTCTTTCTCCATCAGGACCCCATAGTTAGCAAGCCAATCTGCAGCCCTATTCCCTGTTCTTTTAATATGAGAGATTTTCATTTGTTCCAAACCTGTAATCGCCCACCTCGAGCTCCGCATAATGGAATCCAATCTCTAATTCTTTATCCCGAAACCCCCAAGAGCATTAATAATCAATTTTGAGTCCCCTTCAATCCATAGCTTCTTCCACCCTTTTTCCCTGGCAAGCATTAAACCCCACATCAAAGCATGAGCCTCAGCTCTATTGTTAGAATATACCCCAAAATCTAAGGCAAAAGCTCCAATAGGCTGACCAGAATGGTCCCATAAAATTTTGCCTCCCCCAGCCACACCAGGATTGGACTTGGCTGCACCATCAAAATTGAACTTGAGCCACCCAGGATCAGGGGGTATCCAGATCTCAGGAGCCAAACAAACATTGGGGACCTGCAAAGAAGAAAGGAGCCAACGAAAACATGGCCACGCATCCCCCAACTCCTTCTCCCTAGCATCCAAAACCTTGTATTTAAGCTTCTGAACCTCCCCCACCTCTGAGAGAGAGCTTTCCACCTTGTCCCATATACTTTCCATCGATCTAAATTTACTTTGGAATAGCCTTCTATTTCGTTCCAGCCATACATTCCAAATGATAATGGCAGGAGTAGCCTCCCATATCATTTTGAGCCCCTGACTCTTGATCTTTGTCCACCAACATTCCAGAAGCCGCGAGATACTCCTGGGCGTAACCTAGACCAACTTCCATCTGCCTAGAAAAATAGACCAAAGCTTACTGGAAAAATCGCAATGGATGAATAGATGGTCATTGTCCTCCTCATCCTCTTCACATAAAACGCATCTGGAGGGACCGTCCCACCCACATCGACGAAGTCTGTCCCAGGTAAGAGCACGCTGTCTTCCGGCAATCCACAGAAAGGAATTTACCTTGGGCATATTACATCTGCTCCGGCCATGCTTGTAGGACCACTCAGCATGAGGAAAATTACAGAAAACATTCTTGAAGATCACCTTAGTCGTGGCATTCCCATCACCACCATTGCCCCACACCATTACGTCTTCGCATCTTGGACCAAACAGATGCCAACTCTCCAAACGCTCCTGAATCTCTGAGCAAACTTGTAGCAACTCCGGGACAGGAGCAATGAGAGAACTCCAAGATCGCATGAGAGAAATTCCCTCAATGTAGTCGTGTGCCATCAAACCAACAGAGTCAGCGAAATGGAAAGAAATTGGCCTGTATCTGGGGAGCTTGTCCATCGGCTTATCCATGAGCCACTTGTCAGACCAAAAATGGATCTTATTGCCATCACCAATCCGCCACCCGATGTTGGGCATGAGAAGTTTCCTACAATGGCAAAGGAACCGCCAAATGCTTGAGCCAGAAGGGAGGTCCAACTCCTCAGCGAAAAGAAGCTCCACATTATTCTGTAAATACTTAGCTTGTAACACTTTGCTCCACATTCTCCCTTTCTCTATGTAGATCCTCCACGCCATTTTGGCCCCCAAAGCAGAGTTCATTTCTTTGCACTTTCTTATACCCAGGCCGCCACACTTGAAAGGCTTGCAAACATCATCCCATTTAACTAGATTGAACTTGAAGGTATCGGCGCACCCTTTCCATAGAAAGCTTTGCTTAGTGTTGTCTATAATCCTAGCAACCTTGCTTGGGATTTGAAAGGCCGATAGATAGTAGATGGGGATGGCAGACATAACAGCTTTTATGAGAGTGATTCTACCAGCCAGAGACAGCCAACGACTTTTCCATGAATCCAATAAACCATTAATTATATTGATGACCCCGTCCCATTCCTTGATAGAAGACCGCCCAGACATAAGGGGGAGACCAAGGTACTTGCATGGCATCATCCCAACATCATACCCCAAAATTCTTTGAACCTCTAAGCTTTCTAGACAGTGAGCTTTCAAGAAATAAATCTTAGACTTGGACACATTCACCTTTTGTCCTGTCGCACTTTCGTACTACACAATGACCTTTTTGAGGGCACGGGCTTCTCTTCCTGAGGATTCCCCAAACAAAAAGGTATCGTCCACAAATTGCAAATGGGTGATGTTTCTCAATCCCCCAGACACTTGCAGACCTTTAATTTTGCCTCTTCTGACCCTGTTATTTATGCTTTTACTAAGGGCCTCAGCCACGATGAGGAATAAAAAAGGTGATAGAGGATCCCCCTGACGGAGACCACGACTAGCATTGAAGAATTATGTAGGGGATCCATTAATAAGAATAGCAAAAGAGGAAGTGGATATGCAGCTGCTTACCCAATTACACCATGCATCACAAAAACCCATCTTTCTCATGATCCTGTCAAGAAATTCCCAACTCACTCTATCGTAGGCCTTGTTCAGGTCCAATTTGATGATCATCCCCTCTTTATTCTTTTGTTGAATTGAATGAATGACCTCGTGTGCTATCACAACTCCATCCAAAATTTGTCTATTCTTTAGGAAACCACTCTATTTGTCTGATATACACTGCTCCAAACAGACTTTTAACCTCTGAGCCATGGCCTTAGCCACCATCTTATAAATTGCATTGCATAGAGCAATTGGGCAGAATTGGTCAAAAGAGTCTGGGGACTGGACCTTGGGGATGAGGGCAATGTAGGTGGCATTCCATTGTTTGGACATCGATCTCCGAGTTCTGCATTCCTCCACAGCCTCAAACACGTCATCACCAACTATATGCCAAAATTTCTAAAAAAACTCAATTTGAAAGTCGTTTGGGCCTGGCGCTTTCCTAGCCCCCGTAGAGAAAACAACATCCTTGATCTCCTCCTTGGAGAAAGGAGCCATGAGAGCAACGTTTTGATCATCAGAAATGCATCTATCAAAGTTGTGCAAAAGTTCCTCCTACACCACAACATTAGCGTTATCTTGGGCTATGAGCAGATCTTGGAAGAAAGATTTACCAGCCAAACCAGTAGCTTCAATATCCTCCAAAGAGCAGCCATCAGGAGTCGTGATCTTGGAAATTCGGTTGTTTTGCCTTCTAACCTTTGTAGAGAGGTGAAAGAACTTGGTATTGATGTCGCCATCTTTCAGCCATTTGACCCTGGATTTCTGATGCCAATGCATTTCCTCCATGCGTAGAAACCTATTTAGGTCATCTAGAAGCTTCGCTTCCTTCATACGAATCTCAACAAAGAGACCAGCCTTAGTAATCTCAGCTTCCACCAATTGCAATTCTCCCTGAATTTTGGCTTTATTTTGAAAGAGATCTCCAAAAACATTCCTATTCCATGCCCCGACTTGAAGCTTGACTTTCTTTAATTTACTCAATAATATGTATCTTTTGCATCCCCTAACATCTACCTTCCACCAGTCAGCCAACCTTTTCTCAAACTCGGGGTCCTCATACCACATAGCCTCCATTTTGAAAGGGCATCTCCTAGGCTTAACAGCCTTGTCCACCAACAAGCATAAAGGCCAATGATCCGAGCCACCAAACCACAGAAGAGAAACTGTCTGAACTCAGGAGCCAATCAGAACCTATGAAGAATCTATCCAGTCTAACAACAATATTGTCTTTTCCCTCCCTCTAGTTTGACCAAGTATACCAGCCTTTCTTGGGTTTGATGTCAGTAAGAGAAAGAGCATCACAACAACTCCTAAAGTCTAAAGATCCAAGAGAACCAAAAGCACTCCCCCCACGTTTGTCCTCTGGGGACAAGATGACATTAAAATCACCACCGACCAGCCAATGAGGAGAATTGTGCATAGTTTTGAAACTCCTGAGATCATTCCACACTTCAAGTCTGCCCCCAACTATGTTTGGCTCGTAAACATTCGTGATCAGGAAACTCTCACAATATATGTACAAATTACATTTGATGCTCAGGCTATGAAGCTTACCTTCCACCTCCACACCTTCCATAGAAGCCTTGTTCCATATAATAGCTAGCCCACCAGCCGAACCAGACGCACTGACAGCCACACCATCCCCATTTTTCCAAATTCTGGGCAAAAATGCAAGAAAGGAATTTTTGTCCACCTTGGTTTCTTGCAACAAAACACAATCTGGAGTTTCCATTTCAATCAATCTTCTGAGAAGGTGATGCTTCTCAAGGCCATTGAGGCCACGAATGTTCCAACTTAAAACCTTCATGAACGCTTGGGCCCAGGGAGGTGCCCGCCTCCATTAGACACAAATTGTCTCATTGTGGCCTGAGTGCCATTTTCAATGTCTTCAAGAGCCTTCGCCTTGGCCTTACACGCATCCCCTTTCCTTCCCCTTGGATTATTTGTCCCGCAATCTGCTTGAATGCTGCCTTTCCCCCCGTCTTGTGGACCTTCTGGTTGATATGGTCCAATCGTTTTCTTTGTCCGAGCCAGAGCCACCTACAGCATCAGAAT
Source organism: Sequoia sempervirens (assembly GCA_007258455.2). Taxonomy (NCBI): domain Eukaryota; kingdom Viridiplantae; phylum Streptophyta; class Pinopsida; order Cupressales; family Cupressaceae; genus Sequoia; species Sequoia sempervirens. Next base: position 5,583 of record VDFB02217477.1, read on the forward strand.
TGTCTTCAGGGGAGGCCGACAGAGGCTCACTCTGAATCGACAAAGGAACACTATGGCCGCCGAGGGAACCATCCAGAACCTTTGGATCACTAACCTCCGTCTAGTTGTGTATGTCCTTGAGTAGAGAAGCCTCCAAAACCAATAGAATGGGGGGACCAACCTCCATGAACCCCACCAAAATAGGGAGGGAAGAACCGCGCAGCACCTGCATGTCAGGCGACTCCCCCAAAACCAGAGCAGCCAAGGCAAGATTTTTGGACGGGGCCTCCACATTAGCCAAGCTCTCGGCCTTCCTCCTATCACAAAATTTAGCTACATGACCAATTCGACTGCAGCCAAAGCACCTAAGAGGAATACCTTCATAATCCACCTGTTGAATTCTTTCCCCCAGGATTGAGTTTAGACGGATGGTGTGTTTCAACGGTTTACTTAAATCCAAACTAATGCATATGCGTGCATAGGGAGCTGGGTTACCACTGCCTTGAGGAGCAGAGGATTGCAAAAAGGAGCCTAAAGAATTGCCGATTAATTTAAACACCTGCTCTATTCTGAGTTCCATGGGGAGTTTATGCAAATGAATCCACACCGGGGCAGCCAAGACCTTCTCTGTGTAGGCGTCAAAATTGGGAGACCAAGCCCTAGCATACAGGTCAGAATTCCCCAAGAACCAAGGGCCTCCCTTCAGAACCTTTTCCTCGTCCAATTTGGTCTGAAAAATAAATTGAACAAACCCTAGAGCCAGGAAAGAAACATCCGGCACCATACCAGGCCAAGTATGGGATGCCCACCTTTTGATGCACTCAAGAGAAGGCCAGATGCCAATGAATTTGGCAATAATAGCCCTTCGCCCCAGTTTCTTGATTCTGGAGTGTAGAAAATGGTCTGGGATTGAGATGTCAACAATATCTTCTGAAACTGCGATGTTTAAATTGCCCACCGCCATCCTGGCCACCTTCTCCAGAGCTGGCTTCTCATCATCCATCGCCTCGCATTCAAATAGCACTCTCCCCATTTCCTTTGATTCATCGATTCCAACTGAGATAAGCGTTCCCCACAACTCCGCACATTTTGGTTTTCGCGTATTGTCGCTCCTTTGCTTGGCGCCATCCGTTAGTGGAGCTAATTTTAGATTTGTTCATGAAATTATGATATAAGTTATAAAAAGATTAGAATTTATCAATAAGGTCTTGATATTGTTTAGTTAATTGATTTAAATTAATTATAAGAGCTCTTTTATCATTATATTTTTTTAATGGTTTTAAAACCAAATTTAAATTGTGGAAAGTGAAGCATTGAGAGCCTTTTGTAAGGAAATAACTTGTATTTAAAGGAGGAAGTTAATGAAATAGGGGTACCAAAATCGAAATAAATAATAGACAAGCGAAGGTATTAATACGACCTTAATGAAAGCAGTGACAGAAAGAAAATGAAAAAGGTATTGATGCATATTTATTTTATCACATGGAAAATAAGTTAGGGCTCGGTACAAAACAAGGATAACATGTGAAAAAAAAGGATTATTATTGTTGATTATCATAAGGCAAAAAGGCTTGAGGAGCTAGGGTTTGTAGGAGGTGAAGTCAGTATCTCTTGGACAAGACATTGCTCAAACAATCATTAAGTGAAGAGGAGGTAGTTTCTTTCAAGCTACATTTTTAGGTAATATCTTCCAGTTATCTTTTGGTGACAGTTAGTTATCAATTTGATTAAATCCTTCAATGTTAATGATGTCGATAGTTTTGTTGAGATTCATGGTATCATTGATTAACTATCTTCTGTGAACAATAATTCCACAAGAATATAGAAATCCTTGTTTATTCGAAATGTGCATTTTGTTAAGGAAATGGTTTAGCTAGGAGTTAATGATGCCTATTTCTTGAAACTCTTGTCTATATTTTTTTGTGGCTTTGGTTTATTTTTGTCCAATGTTAAAAGTGAAAATGGTTCCTGCTTGTTTTGTTATTTAAAACCACTTTGGATATGTGATAGTTGCCATATGTGGCTTTGTAAGGTAATCCTGCTGAATAATTGTCATTTGAGATGCACCATTCTGCATAGTTAGGTAGGTTTTGTGAATTAGTTTCTCCTTAACCCTAGTTTGGGTGCAATACATAATTTATTTCTTTAGTCCCAAGCAATGTTATGATAGCCATTTGGATTTATATTTAAGGGTTTCGTAACCTAGTTCAGGTTTTCTACGTGAGTTGTGTTAAAGTATCTTTATTTATCCTGCATTAATACGCATACCACAGGCATTATAATATTAATACTAGATCTAAGACATAATGAGAAAAGTAACATTTATCATAGTTTGAGACATGTTTATCATTGAAAAATTTGTGAAGCGATTATCACGGTTGAAGATAGTTTGTTTTATGGACATTATGCACATATTTATGCTGTGGAACATATTCGTGTTGTTGATTCTGAAAGAAATGCCTACAGTAGTTGATTTTATACTCTGTTAAGAGTTATTACTCTCAATGATGTAAAAGCATTGTATCTCATGAGACTTTCTATCTGTACTTGAAAGTATTATCAAAAGTTTGAGAGCACTTGTAGTGCATTGAGAAATTGATTGAACTTATGCTTCTAAATCTTAAGTGAAGTGAAATCAGAAGATGTAAAAGAAATAGAGAAGATACTCTGTGTATCATTAAAAAAGTGATTGGAAATGCTGATATATAGCTGGTAAGGCCTTTGAAATCTATCAACGAGATTATACTGTCAGTGAGACATATCAATCAACCAGCGAGACATTGTAAACAAGAAGTTTCGAGATTAAGCCAATGAGGCAATTTTTGAGTGGTTTTTCTACCCCAAGAGGGTTTTCCACTCAAGACAAATATTTTGTTATAGTCTCATTGATGTTTCATGGTTGGGAAGTTTTTCTTTGAATTGTTTTAATATTACATAATACTTTTGTATTAATGAAGTTTATTAAGATGGTTTAAAATGAATTTCCTCCTATAATCATAATTGTTTTATTATTTTTGTCTAGTTTAATAATTTTACTGATATTTTCTTGAGGGGGCATTACAATACCCATGACTTATGTTGTTATCTCATCAAATGCAATTGCCCATATTGTATCCATGTGATCCTCTAGTTTCACTTGAAGTATGTACCTATAATTGCAATATAGAAATTTTTCTGCACATTTTGAGCAATACCATTTATCTTCTTCATTTTGAATAGCCCTTTCTTACATTGTTTTCCATCTGATTGAAGAGGACAAGCTGGATAACGAAAGGAGTTAGATTTGATGAATAGTATTGTTTCTTTTGCAATGAATTGGATGGGTTGTATTATTTTTTCTGATTGCTCTCGAATGTTACTAATTGTCATTCTTGTGGTAATAGGAGGTATATCATCAAGCTTTGTGGAGGAAGGTACAATATTAACTCCATTCTGTGCATACCAAGTTTTAAGTTGTTTTGCTTCTTCTATATCAATGTCTATGGATAGGTGTGTAGTTACTAATGTGCTTATTACCTTTCCATTATAGTTAGAAACACATTCATTTTTAATAGCTAGAACAATGGTTTGTTCTAAGTGGTACATGTGTTGAAGTTTTGTGCCTTCTTTCTGATTTGTTGGTCTCCATAAAGTTACATCTATAGTTGATGTAGACATATCTGATATCTCGATGCTTTTCCTCAAAGCCTTTGTACCATTCATCCTCCTTATTGTAGAGCTTGGATCTACACAAACAACAATTCCAATAACATCAAAAACTGAATTATTACCCTTACTCACAATTTCCTTGATAGGTGTGAAAGATAATTGATGTTTTGGAATAGAGAGGTAATCTTCATAGGGTGTGACCTTTGATTCAACCATTAAGGTGATTTCTATTCCACTATTTAGCTTGTTGTAAATCTTATTAGTAGAGTTAATTGTCCCACCAGATAATGAATATATAGATCCAACATTAATGTTTGCATAATGAATATCTACAATTTCATTAAAGCAAGTGACATGTGTTTCTATGTGTTCACTATCTATAATATCAAAGCTGAAAACTTGTCCACTTCCCTTTTGATTGGTGTACCGGTGGATTTCTTTTTTCATAGTTACATAGCCTTTGATAGTCCACCTTGTTTGAAAATGGTTCAAACTTTTGATAGGAATGATGCTAGTAGATATATCCTTCCTAGATTGAGATGGGTCTATGCCAAACAACATTCTTTTAGAGTTTAGGGTTGTTGGTGATACAAGATAATCAAATGTATCTATAGCATCATTTTGTAGATGTTCTTGTTGCTTTGGAAATAGGAAGGCAGGTTCACCAATGATGGAATGATCTGTTCATGCAAGCTCTAGTTCTAAAATGACAATCCACCTACATAATTGTAAGTAAAAATATAATTAGTAATATATTGTAGAAGTTGGAAAGTTAATTATAAGGTATAGAAATAGTATTGAACCTACATACTAACCTTGAACTACAAATGATGGGACAATTATATTTTGTTAGTTGAATTATAGATCCCTCATGAATTTGCTTGGAAGTTATATAGTGGTTTGTACTTTTTGGCAATGATCTTTACATTTTGTTAGAAAGATGATTTCTATGCTCGATTGTTTCTCGGGATACGGTGACAAATCTTGGGCGCTAATATTTGGTGGTGGGATCAAGCTAGAGTTGTGTGACAAGCCCATGAAGTTCATTTGGGAATAGAATCAAACAAAAGGCGCTGTGAAAGGTGGCTGCAAAGAATGCATAAATTATTTTTGTAAATGATTATCCTTTTCTTGTTAAAATTCCTGGGCGGCACTTAATTGCAACATGGAATCATAGTAGAATTCTACGATGCGAGGGCATCGATTGGGTGTAGGGGAAATCATCACCCAAAAAAAGAAGATTTTAAAATTTGTATTTGGTTGTTTCTTAGATTTTTTTGCATTCCTGGATACCCCTTTAGCTATTAAAATATTCAAAGCCAAATTTGAGGCCCTTAGAGGCTCCAGATGGGCTCGAATTTTTTTGAAAACCCAAAGTAGTTAGCTATAGGCCCTATTTTGGGCCGCATCGTCTTTTCGAGAGCTTTCCGAAAAGTTATTAT
>VDFB02217481.1:0-16229 GCA_007258455.2 Sequoia sempervirens
TATTAAACTTTTTTATATAGGTCATAGATTGTATTTTTTTGTATTGTTAGAATGAAAAAGCTAATAACCTAATTATTTATTATTATGACCTATCTACACTAGTATGCTTAAGCTTATTTAGTTCCTATACTTTTTTGTGTCTCAAGTTATAGGATTAAGACACATGTTATGATCTAATTATATCCTTGTGTAGGTTTTCATTGTATACTATAATAAATAATATATTTGCATCTAATAAAATCTCAAGATTCATAGCAAATCAATTTATTTTCTCTTGTGTGATAAGGTGTTTTTACTGTAGGTGATCTTTGGGGTGTTGTGGAAGTTCAATCATCAACTCCAACATAGTATCAAAATGTCATATCTATAATTTCTTATCATTTTTCTAAGAGATTTAGCCTTGAGCTTTCAAATGATTCATCCTAGAGCAAAATAGATGTAATATCCCCAACTATTATTTTAGACAAATATATTTAAGATTTACACATTTTTACCAAATTCAGCCTAAATCCAAATTTATTTACAATTTTTACACTAACATTCACAACCTAGATTAACACATGAAGCATGCAAGGAAAGATAAGTTTAAAAAATATTATAATTTAATGAAGTTCAAAATACATCATAATAGGTTTCAATACCAATAAATATAACAATAGTGACAACAACATAAAAATAAAATTCTTAAACCCACAATAACAAATTGAACATTACTCAAACTAGATGAAACTAGGACTTGTCACCATGAAAGCTCATTCATGTCCTCTAAATGAGATCATCCTACAAGACAAAGGGGTTTTATCCTCCAAAAATTTTCATCCTCTAATATCTTATAAATCTAAGGGTTTTCATCCTCATATACGAATGCTCAAACACAAGGGTTTATAATATCTTTGGTTAGGGTTTTTGTGTATGGAGTATGCATAATGATTCCTAAATAGATGTTTTAACTCTTGAATATCATTCAAATCAATGGATGGTAAAATATTCTACCAAAATAACAACTAATGTTTACAAAAGGACCAATGGTATTGGAAGATACAACCACTACATCAATGAAGCATGGTTCTCATTCACCTCCAATACCATGAATCCATGTGAAACTGTCTCACTTAGAATCTTTGGGATAAATCCTTTTGAATTAATTTCAATTCCAAAACATGGTGTTAATGACATCCTAGTTCATGCAAGGAGGTAGGTGGGACTAAATAGAGAAAATATTGTGAGTTTATTAGGCATTAAGGTTTGGAGATGCTTAGGAAGAAGTACTTTTGTAAGGGGATTAATGAAAGTTCAACTCTAAAAATATTTATAAAGGAAATGATAAAATTTAAGGTTTAGGGATACCTCAAATCTCATGCCACATATCGAGGGTCAAAATTTAGGGGTATATAATACTAGGTACCCAAGCAAGAAGATACTCAAACTTGTATTCCTAAGGATGTGATGTAGTGTAACATGTCAAGGATTGGGGTTTGGGCATACTTCATAACTAGTACCTAGGTAAGGGGAGGGCCAAAAATTTGTCTCAAATGAGATAGTGCAAAAGGTCAAGGAACAAAAGTTTCAAAGGTTTGGGGGATCACAAAAATAGTACCCAAGTAAGGGAGAGTCCAATAATCTAACAATAATAAAGGAAAACTAGATTTGGGTGGGCATTCCTATTGAGAAGGGAAACCCCAAAACTCCAACAACTTGCACCAACTTATTAAACTGAACATACCTCCCCACTTAAAAAAATTTGAACTCGATAAGCACATGCGAGATGAAAAGGGGAACAAACATGCAAACTTGGACTAAGGGATATAAGTTAGAAGTAAGAAATAGGCCTTTGGTCCAAAAACATAAGTTATTTAAAAAGAGGACATTACAAGTGTACCCTTCCCAAAAAATGATCTCCCTTAAGCAATGTAAATTTAAATTTTCTAGGTTTCTTGATTCTTTCCTAGTAGCCCCTTTTGTTGGTGGGTTTCTCTAATGAACCAAATAATTTATGATGGCTTCATGTCCTAAAATTTTCACCCTTATGAAACTTATGGAATTCATTACCATTATGAGAAATAGTCCATTATATTTGAACACAATCACTACAATTTGGTGCATCATAGACACGCAATGTCATGAGTGAAAAAATATCAAGGGATAGATGTTGGGTGGTGTTGCAATATCATTCTCCCAAGTACAACCATTTAATCCATTTTGATTTTTTTATGAGAAATATTTCCTCAGGTATCTTTCAACCCACTTATTTACCCATTTTATTGGTCCAAATATTTATATTTGATAACTTACATTGGGGGTGAGTTCTACACCTATCAAATGAAATAACCCTTGATAGAAGAAACTAAAAAACCTATTATCTCGATCACTCATATTTTGAGGCAACCCATGTAGTCTAATCAGCTCTCTGGGAGACCACATTATGTGCTTTGAATGTTAAATAAGTGGCAAATAAATGTATATATTTATTTAATCCAGCCACTAAGATACAAACACCATCCAAGTTACCATTGACTATTAGGAAGACTTGTGATGAATCCCTTAGTCACATTTTCCCAAGTTTGTTTAGCAATAGGTAATGGTTGTATTAAACTTACAAAAGTGGCTCACACTCTTTCACTCAAATGGTAAGTAGTGTACACACTAATATGTTCAACTAAATCTTCTTTAAAGAACTACTAAATGATTCTCTCTCTTATTTTCCCATAATTCTTGTAAGATATAGAGTGTATCATCCTAGGTGTATCATGTAATGCCTTCAAAATCCCTTATTTTATCATTGGATAAAGTATAATTGTTTTGTACCCAATGAGACCATTTTCTCTCACCCACTTACCATCCTTCACATTTCCATCTAGGATGTGAGAAATAATTGTATTCTTGGTATTTTATATCATGATAAAACCCATCCAATCACCCAAAGTGATAGAAATAGAATAAGGAATGGGCACTATGAGAAAGAGAACAACAATTACCTTCCCTTTTTACTTAATATAAAAATAATAATCTTAGTTTTTCTTACCCTTTTTGATGTAGAAGTTCCAAGTCATGGTAATCCAAGAAGAGCTTCAAGCCATTGTAATATGTCGTAGACACATAAATACCATAAAGCAAGTGGTATCTATTTTTTTCCAAAAACATACTTGATAGCAAGGATATCCTTGTCTCATTTTTTCATTGATGTGGCCTCAATACCTTCTCCTGGAGCACCACACTCTACCACACTTGGATGTGATAAATTTGAAATAAAATATAGAACATGTGATTTGAATTCCTTCTTAGGCTTATCAAAAGCTTATTATGTTTTACCCATCCATGCATGAGCTCCATTTTTTGACATGTTAATTAAGGGTGTGGCATATATGAAAACTCCTCAACAAACCTCATATTATTGTTGCACAAGTTAAAAAATATTCTTAATAGAGTTAGAGTGGTAGGGAATTCCCATCATAGAAATTTTTTAATCCTCTTCAAATCCCTCTACATTTCTCGAGTAGTAATGACATGACCCAGATATAAAATTTGTGTGTTCCCATATTCATACTTAAATTATTTTTCAAATAGAGCTTATTTCTCTATAATCCTAAGGATTAAATCTAAGTGCTTCACATGATCCTTCCATGCCTTTCTACCCATCAACATATCATAAAAAGATATAAAAAACAATTTCCCAATTGGTCATTGAATGCCTAATTCACCTTGAATTGGAAAGTAGGTCAAGTATTAATTATATTGAGTGGTATGACCAAGAGCTCAATGTGTCCAACCAGGTATTTAAAAGTTGCACATATTCCCTTCATGAAAAAAAATGATGGTAGCTTACTCATAAGTAACTCTATGACATATTGTAATTCTATATTTGATAGTGATCCTAGGGACATTTTATGGAGCACCATACTATGTTGATTTTGAAACATTTAAATACCAAAATAAAGATTATGTTTCTTATAGTAAAATAGAATGTTATGCATACTCTCCATTTCCAAGCAACTTATCCCTTGTAATTCATATTCTTATCTATGACTTCTCCTAGAGGTCTATTAGAGACACCTCCAAGCATCACATCTTTTTTTTTAATGCAAAATTTTGTTCCCTACTTTAACGAGTCTAAATAAACTCACCAATGGAATGCACCAAACATATACTCATACATATTTTAGTCCCCATAACATATAATTAATCACATAACTTATGATCTCCCATGGCTACATCGAGTGGCTTGTTGAACCAAGTGTAGATTATGATAGGTCTTTAGGGGTGATGATATTAAACCGTTCAAGTACTTCAACCTTCATATACCACACCATTTCTTTTATTTTGGTTTCTTTGTGTATAACACCCTAGATACCACATCATCATTCTTAAGCAATCCTAAGATGGAGAGAAATTATTCTCTTTCCATTTTGTACGCTTCCTATTTTCATCACTATTAGAGTGATTCTCATAATAAAAATAAATTTTGTAATGATATGGTATGAGACTCATCTAATAAATAATTTACATGACTAGCCTTTTTTATTTAGAGGTTTCTACAAGATTCAACATAGCCCCACTCTTCTTGTGACCCAATATTTTTAAGTTAGTGACACCATCTAGGTCATTATTCTTACTTGTATTCCCATCATTTTTTATTATTCTAAAAACCAGCCCCTGTGATTTACTACCTCAAACTTTGGAAGATAATTGGGTGTTTCTTGAATTGGCACATCCCTTTCAATTAGACTTTCAATAATTAATATGTGTTCCTCCTTAACTACATCAAGATTGATGTTTTTAAATCCATCTTTATAAATCACTAATATATTATTTTCTAAACAAAGATCCATATCTTCCATCTACTTGGTAGAATCATCCATGGATTGTTTCTTCTCAATTTCTTGCAACTCTAATTGTTCTTCTTTCTTTAGTTTATTCTTCATAATTTATTCCTAGATTCTTTCTTGAAGATCTAGCATGCTTGTCACCTTTTCTAGTTTCATGATCTTTTCTAATGTTTCCTCCTCTTTTTCTTCTTTAAGCAATTTATGTTCACATCCACTCATCATAATGTTAGGTTCCATCATCTATTTTTTTGGTTCTTTATCATCTTTCTCTAATTATTCTTCTAACTTTAATATTTTCCTTGACATTTTTGGTTTAACTCCTATGGTTATTTAAATGAGAAGTAAAGTTTATTTCTTCTAAGCTCATTTCTAGTTTCATCCTTATTCTTGTGTTCAATGGAATTTTCTCTTTCAAGAACATTTTATTTGATTCCTTCTCCTTAGTAGCTAATTTTAACTCAATTTTTTCTTCCTTATTTTTCAAATTTCTTAGGTATTTAGGTATTTGCACAAATCTCATTTCCTAACACCTTTAAGAAACTTTCAAAAGGAAGTGCAACTTTGAAACTATTTGACTTCTTTTGATAATATTTGAAAAATCTATCATACTCTAATTGTTGTTGTCTCTCTACTATTTCATCTTGATTCTTCTATCTAGTAGGTGCAGAAAGCTTATTCTACAGATACTTATTTTTTATTTTTTAATTATTCCATAATCCTTTCTTGTAGAATGGAATTTTCCTTACAATATCTATATATTTTCAAAGGTTAATGTTTCCCTCATAGTTTAAATTGATTATGACAACCATCCATTAATCTAGTCATCTCTTCATTGAGATACCCTCCATGAGAAGTTGTGGTTAATATTGTAGATATTTCCTCTTCTTATAAAAACAAAGGTTTGGTAGGCTACAATGTGGACTTACTTGTTGATCTAGTACTTACTAATGGACTTTCCCTTCCTTTGTGTTTTCCTATATTTAATACTTCTAAGTTAAATTAACTTATTTGAATCTCTTTGGCTTTCAAAAACTTCCTTGAAATTAAATAAACTCCTCTAAAAGAATTCCTCCCTTTCATCTACCATAATATGAAATATTTAAAGAATCCTCCCATGGTTCACAATTTAGTTTACTTTGTAGGCTAGCAATATTTTTAGCTCTAATAGCATTGTATTGTCCCCAACTATTATTTTGGACAAATATATTTGAAATTTAAATATTTTGACTAGATTTAACCTAAACCAAAATTTCTTTGCAATGTGTACACTAAAATTCATAGCCAGAATTAATAAATGAAGCCAACAAGGAAATATATCTTCCAAAAAATTTATTTTAATTAAATGAAGTTTGTAACACATTATAATAGGCTATAATAAAAATAAATACAATAGCTAAAGAAACAATAACAACATAAACAAAAATTCTTAAACCCACAAGAACAAACTAAATATTACTTGAAGTTGATGCAATTGGTATTCACCACTTTGAAATCTCACTATAACCTTTGAATGAGATCATCCTGTAGGCAAAATGGGTTTTTTCTTCTAATTCATGAAACTAGAGAGTTTTCATCCTCAAATACAAATGCCCGAACACAAGGGTCCAATGGTTCATATGAAATCCTAACAAAATTATGGCTAAGATTTATGTAAGGACCAAGGGTAATGAAATATGAAACCACAATATTAATCAAACATTATTTCCATTCACCTCTAGTCCTACGAATGCATTTGAAAACATGCCCCTTAAAATTTTAGTAATGTTTTAGGGATGAAGAAATAATTTTGGAGTAGTTGTAGAATCGAGTATGCTCAATAATGGTCGACTAGGTTGTGTAAGAAGGTAGGTGAAACTGAACAAGAAAATAAAAATAGTTTATCAAGTGTTAGGGTTTAGGGATACTTAGGAATAAGCGCTTGGGTAAGGAGATGAAAAAAAAATTGACATTGAAAAGATGTATAAAGGAAATGTTGGAGTTTGAGGTTCATGGATACCTGGTTGAATTTTAGGGTTCAAAGTTTGGGGGTATAACATACTAGCTACCCAAGTGAGAAGATGTTTGAAATTGTTATCCTAAGAAGGTGACTTAGTGTAACATGTTGGGGATTGAGATGTAGGCATACTTCATAACTAGTATTTGGGTAAGGGGAAGGCCAAACCTCTATTTGACAAGATACTTAGTGCAAAAGGTTGAGGAGTTAGGGTTTTAGAGATCAAGTGGATCATGAAAGGGGGTACCCAGGTAAGAGAAAGATTGATACTCCAATAAGAATAAAGGAAAATCAAGGTTGGGAAGAAATTCATACTAGGAAGGAAAACCCCAAAACTTTGACAACTTGTACATACTTAGTATGTTGAATATACCTCCCCACTTATAAACTTTTAAACCTGATAGACACATGGAAGATGAATAGTAAGAACACATATGCAAACTTGGACCAAGGTAAACACTAGAAATAGGAAATAGGAATTTAATCCATAAACATGAATTAATTGAAAATGGGACATTATAATGAACATCATCATTGCATTTAGAAGGCATAAAAACCCTAAAATTACTTGTCCAAACACCAAAATTGGAATTTAAGAAAATTAGGGCTATGTAGTGCCCCTCAGTTTGCTTTCTATCACTGACAGTTACTTATTTGTATTTGGACATTATGATACTTTGATGCACAGTTATGATGATAGTTGATGATACTATTATTACTAATGTTTATGCTTATGCCATGCTTAGTAGATCAATTTAATTGATTGTATGGATTATTCTTGCTATGGGCACCATGTGATTATCTGATGTATGTCCTTATCATGTTGTTAGTATTTGATTATTGTGCGTTGATGCATGTTGGTGAAGGGGAACAGTGCCACATCACTCACTTTTGAGTGCCTTGCGATGCTGCGACTTCCCTCTCATGGTGTGTTTGATTGTATGACTATGTACATGTTCGACCATGTTGGTTTGTCGCAGGTTGCAAGTACGAGACATCGATTCCACCTGAATTGTCAGGTTTGAGAGTGTCTTAAGCCCAATGGAAATCGTTGGTGGAGATAGCATTAGGTCCCTTGTTGAGCCATCATCCTTGATGAGGATGAGTATTTGTTGTCACCCTAGTAGTGTTGTTCATTTGTGGTTTGGTTCATCTTTGTTGTCGTGGTCTTGTCTTCTGTGTCACTATGAGATCAAGTATTGTTTGGTATTTTGTTCATTTGAGTTATTTGTTTGATTAGTGCTTGATTGACCATTATATTAAAATAAAAGATTATTGTGGATAAAAGGTATTTTGATTATTTAAATAAATGTTTTAATACATTTGTGGCTTTGATAAATAAAATATTGTTAATGTTTTATTTGATTTAAATAAATTAAAATTTATTATTTAATAAAGAAATATTAAAATAAATATATTAATTATGGTATTGTGCAAACAAAATTGAAATGAAAGATTAAATAAATAAATTAAATATTTTAACTGTTGATTTATTATGTGCAATTATTAAGGTATGGTTAAATTATAAAAATAATAAGAATGAAGTAGTTGACAATAGTGGGAAATTAAATAAAATAAGGAAATTAAAGAAATGTTGCATGTAAGCAACGGATTGTGGAGTGGAGAATAAATTAGTTAGATTGCAAAATGAAAGGGGGCTTTTCAATGATATTTGAAAATTAATCTTGCTTTCCATGAATAGTTGTTCTTGTTCTTGGAGGCTTCTCATCTGGTTTTGGGGAAATTTTTTTTAATTGAGTTTGGCAAAGATTGTTTTTGGGAATATCTAGAAGAGTGGGAGCCATTAGTTGGATTTTTTGAGAGCTCAGCATCAAGATTTCAGCTCAACCAAGCAAAAGAAAGCCAGGTTCCATTGCTTAGTGTATCTTACCTCTGCTTAATTTTGAATATAAAAATAATAATAAATGAAACTTCTAGAGAATTTTTGTAATTTATCTGCAAGATGCTTGTGCGCATTTTGTGAATCATTGTTTTATTGCTTTCTTGAAGACTTAAATTAACCCTTTGTGTGTATATCTAGCAACCATAGCAATCCTTCGCGAGTCTCTCAAGCTTCCTTTCTTTATTATTTTCTTGATTGCAATTTGTTCATTATTGAGTCCTTCTTTAACAACTCCAATGGTTGTTCGAGTGCTAGGTTAGGCAAATCAAACACATTTGTTATTCGCTCCCTATGACAGCAGATAGATGATTCTATTTTCTTCTCTTCTGTAACATTAAGTAAAAATCTTGAGTCTAAAAATACCCTGATGTCTTATGCTGCCAAGCCAACTCTTCCAACCTTGCAAACGTTTCCTATGATGGCGGGTTTGATTTATCTCCTCAAATTGCATGTACCATTTTATGGCTTTCAATCTAGTTGCATTTGGGTATCTTTATTGCCTCTATCTTCATTAATTTATTTCTATTTGAACCGCACCACGCCTAGCATCTTTCCTTTCTTATGGCATCCCCTTTAGCCTTGGGTATATCTAAATATCCTTGATGCGAATAAAAGGCATCGATTAAGCTTATGTTTGAACTTGTGTTGTGAACCAAGCGATATCACTATATTTTCTTTGTGGTATGTAAGTTACTCCTTTATAGTCGTTGGAACTAAATAGAAGTCGACTTTCATTCTTAAGTTTGTGTTCCCAAATGAAAGGATTATGAAGTAATTGGAACCCTCATTTTCTTCTCTAGTCTACTGGGAATTCGGCATCGTTGCTCCATTCCAAAAAAAATTGTAGGGTCTTAACTTTGGCCGAATGTATACTTACTGTTATCGCCTTCTTCTAACGGTTGTTTAAGTTGATTCTCAATTTTTTAGTTGTACTCCTATGATAAATTTATATATATGTATATAAGGATTCAAAATCATATGTGTAAACTGCATATAAAAATAAAACCATGCATTTATTCCAATTCGCTGTAATTTATAACATATAGAAATCAACATCTGAAACATATTGAAATCAGCGTTTAAAATTGTGTCACCAAAAATTGTATACTCTTGAAGAAATAGATAATTTTGCAATAAACTTGGTCCTACTTTAGACACCTTGTATCAATCACCCCTTAAAAACTGCATATATAGGCCCCTAATGCTCATAATTTTGGACTTTATGGCATATGCCACTCACAAATCACTCAAATCCTGATAAATAACATTCAAACCACTCAAATTTTGTGAAACCCACCAAGGGGTAATTTCCACTTTTGAGCGGGAAAATCACCAACCTAATTCAAATTCTTGAGGGATGTCGGCCTATGAAGTTAAAATAATGAGTAATTCGGTGTTAATGCCTATAAATACATGTTTTTAGGTCATTTTTCACATCTCCTAGTCATTTTTACAAAGCAAAAAATCAAAAGTCAAGAGAAAAACATCTTTCACAAGAAGTTTCATTAGACTTTCTACAACAAAGTTGAAGATTAAGGGCAACAAACTAGGATTTTTTTAGGTCTTCAAGCTCACTTTTTGTTCAAGATCTCACATTGCAAAGGGTTGATCATGGATGCCTATGGTGAATCATGGAGAAATCTAGGTTGAGGAGATGCAACTAGCCATCAAATCACACCTAATGACTTGTTTTCAAAGTGGTTCCATCTTCCATTTTCTCTCTATCTTTAGACTTAAGGTTTGCATAATATTTACATGCCATTTGCATTCATTTGAAATGTTGTAGGGTTTCTTGGATTGAAGTCTTGCATTATTCAAGTTCCATTCACTTATCTTATTCTAGCACATTAGAATAGGGTTTTGTCTCATTTCAACTTTTCCTAGTCTTAGACACAAGGGCTAGGGTTTTATGCAGATTTTATCTCTCGCAAAGTTTAAATACCAACTAGGGGTTTGACCAAGGCAAACCCCCCATTAGAAATCAAATTATCTTATGTTTTACAAGGTTTTTTGAAGATTCAGATCTAGATTCCCATCAAAAAATAGAGTGCAGGTTGTGGGCTTCCGTTTCCACTTTCGGATTTGTAGAAAATCCAAAGTGGACTAAGTTTCCATAGTGGCGACTTAGTCCCACTGCACTACTTTTTCAGGAATTTTTACAGTTTTAGATACCCATTTGGCAGAAACAACTTTTTGGGCAATTTCCCCGATCTGGGACTGTCACCTAGCCTGGCGTAAGTGTCCTAGTTGGATTAAAAATCAAAATTTCTAGAATTTCAGAGGTCTTTCCAATCCCCAGTCAGCTCTTCATTAGTTTCCAGGTGCATAGTTTCTATCTTGCATCTTTACTTAGTCATTTATTGCATTTGTTTCATCTTTATGCATATCATAGTGTGTTTTCCAACACTTTGCATTTCTTAGATTTAGCATCATTAAATCATTTTCTTTTTATCAGTGCATTAGTACATCATAATTAGACATATTACATTCCATTTACATTAATCTTGAGTGTAGAAATTTGCATTTTGGACCCCCATCCCTTTCTCCTTTTAGGTGAAAAGCCCTAGAAGGAGCTAAAGCAGTTGGGCAATCCAAAATCAATGTCCATAGAAATATATAGAAATCAAAATTTTAAATTGAAGTTGTATGTAATATATATATATATACAAAGTTGTATGTGATATATATATATACACAGTTATACCGATTATATAACTAATTATAAATACAGTGTTATATTTCAATTTATCACTTTGGCAATAACATTATCTTTAGTAATATATATATGTATATATATAATATATATATATATATATATATATATATATATATATATATATATATGTATATATATATAGATATATGTATAAATAAATAAATATATATATACATATGTATATGTGTGTGTGTGTGTGTGGTGTTTCTTGCAAAAGTATATTGTTGCCCTTATTTCTAATTGAACATGTTAGTTGAATAAATGAATAGATGAAAATCTAGATAAAGTAGAATTGATACAATTATAATTAAATAAATGAAGCATAAGTTTATATGGAATAATAGATTATTCTTTGAGTTAAGATGGAAACTTAGTAAATATGTAATGGTTGCATTGTGAATTCATCTTGCTTTCTTGATTATGTTGTTGGATTGAGTTATTATATGAAATAATGTAAATGGTTATTGATTTGGGGTTGTTCGTGGGTTGTTGTACAAATGTTTAAGTCATTGTGTGAAGTGAATATTGGAAGTCTTCTAGAGGCTAGGGGGAATTTTCTACTTGATGGATTATATGTTTATTCATTTGAGATGGTTGCTTATGTATTGAATGAGTACATGATGGTCATTAGCCTTGCACGGTATATTCACCACATTGTTTGGGATTTGTTTGCGGGATGGTTTATGCCTCGCCTTTTTGTATGTTCATGTGGTTTTGTGATTTGTGCATGTTGGCTTTTCCCTATTGATTATATTGAGTCTTCTAGTTGTTAGTAGGGGGAGTGGCTCTCAATGGGGGTCGACGCACAAAGTGGCGACCAGGATAACCCATGTGGGAGTTTCTTAACAAGTGATAACCTAATTAATAAACTAGGGGGTTGGGTAGATTCTAACTAATTAAGATAATTGGATGCCTCACCCATGCCTATAGTGCTCAGTTAGGCTAAGGATGGGTTGAGAAGGCCTGGTTGGCAAGATCAACCTCCTTGTCCTCATGAAATGAAGTTGGTTTCACATGTGTTACCCTATGGGGCCGGTGCCTAGTGTGAGGCATCCAGGATAACCATAGATGGGGGTTGACGCCTAGTGAGAGACAGCCAGGATAACCCATTCCAGGACCATGCGATGACACTCTTCCCTACTACAACTCAATTTTCCCTTGTCTCGTATTTTCCCTTTGATTTTTGTGTGCCTTTGGAAGCAGTCTCACTATTTTGTGATGTTATGTTGTACTTGTATGTTGGAGTCCTGTATCATCTTGTTATGTCAGTTGATATTCTTCTTGTTTGTGTATTGTTGTGGTGGGACCTTATTGCTATCTCCTAGTTAGGGAGAGAGCGGTCTCCAGGAGGAGAGACAATTGAGCAGAGGCTATTTTAGGACATATGAGGGATCTTTTTGAGAGCACGCCCTCCTACTTTGATGGGACCGTAGTGGTTTGGAGGGTTTAGGAGCAGTGTTGATGTAAGATGGTCACGTGATTGCCTATGAGTCTCACAAACTCAAGGATCACAAGTTGAACTATCTTACACATGATCTGGAGTTAGCTGTTGTGGTTCATGATTTGATGAGATGGAGGCACTTTCTGTTGGGACATTGGTTTAAGCTACACAATTATCACCGTAGTTTGCAGTATATTTCCATGTATCCTAATTTGAATGTGAGGCAGAGATAGTGGTTGGAGTTCCTGTGTGAGTATGATTTTGAGGTAAAATTTATCCAGGGAAAGGAGAATGTGGTGGCAGATGCTCTTAGTCGGCGGAGACACAAGTTGTCGGCAGTGACTTTTGGAGTAGATTTGAGGAGTCAGATCCTTACAACACTTCCTACAGATAGTTGGTATCAGGAGGTGAGGTCTGAGGTTGACTTAGGTAAAGCTTTAGAGGGAAGATTTGCAAGTTATTCCCTTGAGTCATATGGCCTTTTGCAACACTTGGGTCACATTTATGTTCCTTCCTCAGGAGATCTTTGTACTTTGATTATGTCAGAGGCACATCAAGCACCCTATTCAGCTCATCTGGGTGTCAAGAAGATGCACACAGACCTTCATCAACTGTACTTTTAGGCCGGAATGAGGAGGGATATTGTTAATTTTGTGTAGAGATTTTTTGTGTGTCAGAGAGTGAAGGAAAAATGCCAGCATCCTACAAGTCAGCCCCATCTGGTTCCAGAGTGGAAATGGGACATCATATCATTAGATTTTATTGTCGGTTTAAATCCAATGTCTTCCCATCGGCATGACGCCATTATGGTCACCGTGGACAGGTTGACTAAGGTAGCACACTTTTCTCCTGTTCGATCCTCTTACAATGATTCTTTAGTAGCCAGAGTTTTCATGGAGGATATTGTCAGGCTGCATAGGATTCCTCACAGGATTATCTCAGATAGAGATCCAGTGTTTACTTTAGCTCTTTGGACATCCTTGCAACATGCATTGGGGACTTAGTTGAACTTTAGTTCAGCTTATCATTCAGAGACTGATGGGAAAACCGTGAGGGTTAATCATATCCTTGAGGATATGCTTCGAATGTACGTTATGGATTAGCAATCTCAATGGGAGGATTACCTATATTTGGTGGAGTTTGCATGCAATAATAGTTACCATAGCTCTATTGGCATGCCTCCTTTTCATGCATTGTATGGTCATCCTTGTTAGACCCCATTGAGTTGGGATTGTCTTGAGGATAGAGTACTTCTTGGTCTAGAGATTCTTCAGGAGATGGAGTAGTAGGTGATTTATATTAGGGAGCAGTTGGTGGTAGCCTAGGACAGGTAGAATAAATGTGCAGATGCTCATAGGGTTGACCGTTAGTTCTCAGTTGAAGACTGGGTATTCCTACAGGTGCGACTATAAAAGAGTCTGATCCATTATGGAAAAGGCTCTAAGCTCGCACCACTCTTTGTTGGGCCTTTTGAGGTGTTGGAGAGGATTGGTCCTATTGCATACCATCTTGCTTTGTCACCCAGTCTATCATGCATTCACGATGTGTTTCACGTCTTCGTTATTGGGCCATATCATCCTGATATTTCTCATGTTCTTAATTGGAATGTCTTATAGGTAGAGGACAGGCAGCTAGCTTTGGAGCTCGTGGGCGTCATACAACATAGAAGACTCACCCTCAGGGGTCGAGACATTGAGAAGGTGAGGGTCCAGTGGGATCCTAATGACGAGTCTTCTGCTACTTGGGAGGATGCACAGTTATAGGGGGGAGGATGTAGTGCCCCTCAATTTGCTTTCTATCACTGACAGTTACTTATTTGTATTTGGAAATTATGATACTTTGATGCACATTTATGATGATAGTTGATGATACTTTTATTACTGATGTTTATGCTCATGCCATTCTTAGTAGATCAATTTAATTAATTGTGTGGATTATTCTTGCTATGGGCACCATGTGATTATCTGATGTATGTCCTTATCATGTTATTAGTATCTAATTATTGTGTGTTGATGTATGTTGGTGAAGGGGAACAATGTCGCATCACTCGCTTTTGAGTGCCCTGCAATGCTACGACTTCCCTCTCATGGTGTGTTTGATTGTATGACTATGTACATGTTCATCTATGTTGGTTTGTTGCAGGTTGCAGGTACTAGGCATTGACTCCACCCGAATTTTCAGGTTTGAGCATGCCTTTAGCCCAATGGAAATCGTTGGTGGAGATAACATTAGGTCCCTTGTTGAGCCATCATCCTTGACGAGGATGAGTATTTGTTGTCACCCTGGTAGTGTTGTTCGTTTATGGTTTGGTTCATCTCTATTGTCATGGTCTTGCCTTACATGTCACTGTGAGATCAAGTACTATTTGGTATTCTGTTCATTTGAGTTATTTGTTTGATTAGTGCTTGATTGATCATTATATTAAAATAAAAGATTATTGTGGATAAAAGGTATTTTGATAATTTAAATAAATGTTTTAATACATTTGTGGCTTTGATAAATAAAATATTATTAATGTTTTATTTGATTTAAATAAATTAAAATTTATGATTTAATAAAGAAATATTAAAATAAATATATTAATTATGGTATTGTGCAAACAAAATTGAAATGAAAGATTAAATTAATAAATTAAATAAATTAAATATTTTAACTGTTGATTTATTATGTGCATTTATTTTTTATACGTAAGAGTTTATATTATATTAATTTAAATTTGAAAATACACCCGTCTACTAAGCAGGAAAATTTACTAACCGACCAAAGCCCAAAAACTACCAAACAATCCGCGTCCATTATAGAGGACAACATCAAAGCAAAAATTCTACAAAATTGGCACTGCCACTGCCAGAATAAAAAAAACACTATACTCGAATACCCCCAACAAACTATAACAAAATTTTGCAAAGAAAGGGAACCATGCACTTCACAGAAACCCATTGAGACTGGAAAAGGACGCAAAATCCTCCACCCATTCGAATCCACCAACCACCATTAACCCAATCAACTTTTTTAGGTACTCCACCACCATAGCCACGATCATTCGATGGCGCATGAGAGCCACCCCACTCAAATCCAAGAGGAAGGGAAAGAATTTGACTGCCTCGTCCATGTTCCACAAGAGCTCCAAATCCATAGGACATGGTATCCCCATACCAATAATCACCGCTTTCAAAGTTTCCTCCACACAACCCACCAAATCTTTATGAAACAGCCACACCAACAACTCCTTCACTTCTGCCTTTGGCACTTGGCTATCAAGCAAAGAAGCCAAAAAACGTGAGGAAATATGAGCATTATCCCTCCCGTACTCATTCTGATCAATGTGGCCTTTCCCCACAACCATCTTTACC
>VDFB02217487.1:0-94988 GCA_007258455.2 Sequoia sempervirens
GCATAATATCTAATTCTCAAATTGACTGTGTATTGGCAACGACCCTTCATCATAAGGATTCTGAAGGCACTCTATCACGATGTGCACACGAAGACAATGTTAACTCCGATATCGACGAAGTAGATCAGGAATCTCAAAATTTATATTCAAGTGCACGTATCTTAGCAAAGTAATTCCTTCAAGCAGGATATTGATGGCACATTGTGACAAGGGCATCTACAACAGCAACAGCTTGTGATTCAGCATGAGCTTAAAATCTTTTGAAAAATACAAAAAAATAAAAAATATGAAAATCCAAAAAAATAAGAAAAAGGATTGAAAACAGTAAAGAGAAAAATCGTCCTCTAGTGAAAACCGCATGTGCGGCGCTTTGGGCAAGACCATGACGAAAACCTGGCAAACAAGCGTCATGTGTAGAATCGAGCATCTACGTGTGTTGGTTCAGTTGAAAGCATCTCATCCCATCCGTAATAAAGCCAACATTCCATATGTCTTATCCATAATAAATCCATACATCCATGAACCATTTATCTAATCCATCTTTATCCATCTCCATCCATAGTCTGAGTTATCTTGATCTTGATGAAATTTTGGTGCACACTTTATGCTTGCTTACGGTAAACATCTTGACATGGGTCATTTTCATTGATCCTATCCTATACAATGTTATCTGAGCCATGAAGCATTATCCAAATGAGCATTCTTTATTTGAGCACTATATCTTATCGCAAGATAATCCTTGGCATCCTTTGTGTGCTTACCATACCCATCCATCCATACACCTATCCGGGCACCTATCCATGACATTCCATACATTGCTAGACACTAGGGGCAGATATTTACATCTTGCTTCAAGAATAAATCTTGATCTATACCCTCCAACTTATGTGGTGATCAAAACATTGGAAAACATGAAATCAAATTGGTCAAAACATTTGCAATCCAAAATCTGAATCACTAGCCCATGGCACATTTTGATGAGAGGATGTTCCTTATCAGTCTTCGTCTTTCATTGAACATCGATCCAAACAATCACTATCAGTCGCATCTAATTTACAATTCAAACATCACATCAAATCATTCAAACATCTTTTTTTCCAAATCAAGCTTCATCAATCTTGATCAATCAAATCCAATCAATCCATAATCTCGGGATATCCTTCCCGATCATTGTGTTACTTAACACTATCCTTGCATTGTTGTGCATACTCAACAATGTTATCATCATCATCATCAATCCTAATCCAATCCTTGCATTGTTGTGCATACTCAACAATGTTATCATCATCATCATCAATCCTAATCCAATCCTTGCATTGTTGTGCATACTCAACAATGTTATCATCATCATCAATCCTAATCCAATCCTTGCATTATTGTGTATCCTCAACAATGTTATCATCATCAATCCATCGACCTAATCGATCAACCTTAGCTTGGTTTTTAGCAAAAATCCTAAACAGAGCACTGATATCGTCATACATATCCATATCCAAATCATCAAAATCATGTGAAAGTCAAAGAGCATTTAAAGTAAAAGGTAGAGAGCACATCAAAGAGAGCATTTGGATCCGGACATGTGTCGTCATAGGGCTTGGCGTGGGCCAGAACAAATCTTTGATCCAACCCTCGAGACATCAAAATCAAAACATTAGAAAAAAACATCAAAATCAAAACATTCAAAAACATCAAAATCAAAAACATTAGAAAAACATCAAAATCAAAAACATTCAAAAAAAACATCAAAATCAAAAACATTTGAAAAACACAAAATCAAAAACATTCAAAATCAAAAAAATCATAACATTTGAAAATCCAAAAACCAAAAATAGCCTCAAAACATTTCAAAGCGTCCAAACATCCAAATATTTGAAAAAATCCATCAGATCTCATCCTAAGACACCATCTGCAATAATCAATCATCCATAATAAACAAATCGTCACCTTCATCCTTTGACAACACAAGCAAAAACAATCACAACAATTGGAAAAATCAATCTTCAATCGTAAAATCAAAAGCAAACAACGAATCTTTAAAACAAAAATCAAACTCTTGATCAATGTAAACATGTCGGTCTAACTTTATATCAATAGCCTATCAATCGGCACCCATCAAAAGAGCCATCATCATCCCTATCTGATACATGTCACAGGATATATCGTTAGACAATGGGCATCATTTTGGATATCACTGATTCTTATCCTATCAAAACATATATCCCTACGGCTGAAGGGTATGAGAACATTGTTGGCTTGTTTGTGTACTTGATGGTTTCTTTTGATTTATCTTGTTAGCGCTCATTCAAGGGCGTCTCGATGATATCCCAAAAGCAGGAGGGATTTAGAGAAATAGGAATATTAAGGACAATCAATCCAATATCTTTATCACTATATACTTGTTAGGCGTTCTTATGAATATAACAGCAACCAAATACTTGCTTTGTTAGGTATGTATGGAAGGGTCTGGGGCAACGATTCCCGACTATTACGAGGGGATGGTTTACCTTTACATTGTTTTGGTCGAGGAATTATGCGAGGAAACTTCGGTACATCCCACAGCAAGAGTTCGTATGTCAAAGTGTGAACAAAGAATACTCCCTATGTTGTTGAGTCCAAAATTCCATCACACTAGGTACAAGCATGCATCTTGGTTCTTTATACCACGATGCATGCGTACCAACGTGTGAATTATCAAAACATAAGAAAATTTGGCCCTTTGAAAATCCCAATTCCTTGGCAGGTAATCATCATCATCATCATCATCATCATCATCATCATCTGCATTTGTGTCATCATGCATCTTGACTTCTTCTTTTCTTACTAATCATGCTAACATGCTACCATGATAGTTAATCATAAATCATCACCATTGCATCCATCATGCATCCACAAACTATCAACATACTGCATATTGCATATCATATCATACATAAAGCATTAATCATACCACATGTATTCATCCCCATCATCGCATAATATATATTAGTTATTCTAAACATCTCATAAACCATACATTTATCATCCACTGCATAATCATAAAAGCATCATCATATCAAATCATGTGCATCCATCATATCATCCATGCATCCATCATACCATCCATGCATCATCATATCACCTAAACATCATAATCATCTCATCATCAATAATGTCAATGTCATGGTACGAATCAGGATCAAGTGTGTGTAATATATCAAAATAGGCATGAGACTACCCATGGTTGATGACTGTCTACATCATCAAATCTGTCTACATCAAACACATGAGTTGATGATCTTGAACCTCTTTGTCGAGAGATCGACCCTCAAATCGAACCTCTTCGCCCGATCTCTCGAGGGGGCAGTATACCAGCATAATTCTTTCTTGCTGGGCAGTGGGGCATCGTAAAATCAAAGAATTTTTGAACTTTGATATCAACAAGATTATTCTTTGAACCAACGCAACAAGTGCATCAAACTTCAAAGGGGGCAAAATGTGAACATCAAATATACAATTGATGTACGCTATCAACTTTTCTTCCTAAATCGTCCTCGGTCTAAAGATTTTAATCAAATTCCCTTATCGATTAAATTCATCAATATTCGTCTCTTAATTAAATAAATTATTTTGTCTAATTAAGTCACTTTCCCTTGTTAATTAAATCAATTCATCTGATCTAATTATCCCTATTTAATTAAATAATCAATTTATTTGATTAAATCTCTAAAGTCTATCTATTAAATTAAATAAATTAAAACCTTATTTGATTTAATCTAACACTATCCTTTTTAATTAAATAAATCAAAATCTTTATTTAATTAGCCTCTTATCATATTCCTCTCTTTTTGATTTAAATTAATCCAAAAATCTAAATCAAATTGTCAAATCAGCTAAATATCCCCTTAAATTAATCAAATCCTGATTAATTTAATCTAATCATTCAAATCCTCTAGATTTTGCAACTTGCACAATTAAATCATTTATTTGATTTAATAATTCCCTATTTTCATTCAAAAAAGGCATCTAAGTGGGAATATTCCTCAAATTTGAAATCTCCCCCCAAAAGGACTTGTCCATCCAACAAAGCATTTAAAGCTCTTACATTGTCTCTTACATGTCTTCCACTTAGCATTTAACTCATTTTTCATCCCCCCTAAACATGTCATCTCATCAAATTCAAATTTCAAACTTGGCGCATTCCCCAAATCTTGCACATCCTCCACCCATTCATAGCTTGACAAGTGGCATCATGCCATTGGATGAATGTTAGTCCCACATTGCTCTATTTTGGACATTCATCCATCTTGGAATTCTATAAATAAAGAGCTCATATCCTTATTTCATCATCCACATCTCAAGCAAAGTTACCTTGCTAAAATACTTAGCAATTCTCATCCATCTCATTGAATCATAGCTAGGTTTTTTGCAGATTTTAGCTTGAAGCATTCATCAATCTTCATCAAAGTGGATCACAATCTTCATCAAATCATCAAAACTAGCATTGGAGTTGGGAAAGGGCCAATTTTCACATCAAATTGGCACCAACTCCCTCAAGAGATCAAGAATTTACATTGTTTTCATAGGATTTAATCTTTTTTGTTGATTTCTCATTGTATTGCTTTCATTTTCCTATTTAGAGCATTGATAAATGGATTTCTTGAGGAATCATGTTTCTAACTTGCATTTCTATCTTCTAATGTGTTTGTTTGTTGTGTTTTGCAGGTATTAGGATCATGGTTCACAAGTAGCATAGTGTTCTTCAAAACTTGCATACATCATAGAACTATTTTTAAGGATTATCGAAGCATTAGAAACTGGAGGTCTGGAAAGCATATCTGCTACTTTGTTCTGGGATCCTTTCTTATACTTAATGACTAAGTGAAACTTCTGTAAAAATCCCATTCATCTGAAATGCCTACTTTGTTGTAGCTTAGTTTGTGAATGTAGATATTGTAATGGCTAATGATTGATATGGATTACTGTCTCCTTTCCCATTATATAATGTTTCCATTTCTTAACACTTTGTACTAAAGCGTAAAGTTCTTTATCGTAAGTTGGATAATTACTTATTGTGCTAGAAAAAGTTTTAGAGTGGTAACAAATCAGCTTACCTCCTTGTGTCAATACTGCTCCCATGGCAAATCCACTCGCATTTGTTTCAATCTCAAATGGTTGGTGCAAATCTGGTAGAGCTAGGATTGGTGCGGTACTTAACTTTTCCTTCAGTGTGTCAAAGGCCTTCTATTGTGGTCCTCCCCATTGAAAAATTATCTTTGTACTTGTTAATGCATGCAATGGTGATGCGATGAAGGAGAAGTTTGCAATAAACTTCCTCCAATACTGGACAACACACAAAAAATTCCTAACTTTAGTTACAGTACTTGGCTTAGGCCAGTTTACAATTGCCTCGACCTTTGTAGGGTCGACTTTCAATTGACCATTCCCTATGATATAACCTAAGTACACAAGAGATGTCTTTGCAAACTCGCATTTAGACATCTTTACATAGAGTTTTTCTTTTCTTAGTACATCAAAAAAAAATTTAACATGACTTACATGGTCTTCCCAAGACTTGCTACAAACTAGGATATCATCAAGATATACAATAAAAAAATCATCAATGTAAGGACAAAAGATGTCATTCATGACTCGCATGAATGTAGCAGGTGCATTGGTAAGCTCGAAGGGCATAACCATCCATTCATAAAGTACCTGTTTTGTCTTGAAAGCAGTTTTCCAAATATCATCCTCTGCAATTCTAATATGATGATAACCACTTCGCAAATCTAATTTAAAGAAATAAATTGCATGCTTAAGTTGATCAAGCAAGTCATCAATTCTAGGAAGTGGATACCTGTTTTTGATGGTGATTTTGTTCAATGCCCTGAAGTCGATGCACATCCTCCATGTTCCATCTTTCTTTGGAACCAAAACAATCGGAGAACCACAAGGTGATGTACTTGGACGAATCACTCCTCTGTCGACGAGCTCCTGAACTTGCTTTTTGATTTCTTCATTTTGCATGACAGACAATCGATACATGCCAATATTAGGTAGTGGCGCATCCTACTACAATTGAATTTCATGTTGAATAACTCTTTTAGGAGGCAATCCTTTTGGTTCCTGAAACAAGTCAACATAAGCAGCAACAACTTTGACCAATTCAGCCTTATGTTTATGATCACTTCCTTTAAACACCTCAGATGTTTAATCTTCTTTGGCCTTAATAAGCATTAACACAAAGTTTTTACTGGAGTTCACTAATCTTTTCATCTGACCAGCATTAACTAATGCAAGACTAGTTTTGACTTTGTGTGCACATAAAATATATTCAATCCCATCCTTAAATAGATGATACTTGTTTTCCTCCCTAAAGAAGATAGCTTTGCGGTCGTACAAATATGGACTTCCTAACACAAGTCCACAAATATCTAAAGGTACAACATCTGCTACAACCTCATCTTTAAAGTTTGCAGTGATTGCAAAACTAAGCTTACATTGTTTAGTGACTTGTAAGTGTGCATCATTACAAACCCATCCCAAAAGGTATGGCTTCAGATGAGGAGTTGTAGTCAGATTTAGCTTTTTAACAACTTCTTCAGATATGAGATTAACTTGTGAACCCGTGTCAAATAAAGTATCAACCTTAGTGTGTTTAGTTATCACACGAATATGAAAAAGTTCATTCCTCTGCTTATCTACTTTAGGTTGCTTACTTGTACTTGCAGAAATACTTGATTCAGATGCAAGAGATATATCTTTGTTTTTACCTTGAATTCCAGTGACAGTTATCTTTGTCTCGTTCCTAGAATCAAATCCAAGATCTTGTT
Source organism: Sequoia sempervirens (assembly GCA_007258455.2). Classification (NCBI taxonomy): domain Eukaryota; kingdom Viridiplantae; phylum Streptophyta; class Pinopsida; order Cupressales; family Cupressaceae; genus Sequoia; species Sequoia sempervirens. The sequence continues at coordinate 6,810 of VDFB02217487.1, forward strand.
GTGCTACAACAACTATCTTTTGCTTCCCTTTGTTTCCACCGTACCTCTTTGGCCTAAGTTTTGGATGTAGTTTCCAGCACTTAGAATCTTCGTGTCCTTTCTTACAATGAGAACAGGTGGGTTTTTAACCCTCTTTCTTTACCGTGGCTATCTTTTTTCCTTTTCCTTTATCTTTACCCTTAGGTTTCCCCTCAAACTTAGATGGTTTATTGAGAAATTATCATTGAAAGTGTTCTTACCCCTTGACTCTAAATTAGTGGCTTGGACTGACACTTCATCCAAATTATTAGGACTCAACATTAGAATAGTATGTCTTAGGTAAGAATGCAAACCACCTATGTACTTGAGTAATGTATCCTGAGTATACAATGGAACATTTAAAGCAATAGCCCATTTTCTAAACTCATGAGTGTAATCTTGGATAGGCTAACCCTTACCCTGCCTAAAGGTTTGCCAATTCATTGTTAATTGTTGCATATAACCTAAAGGATAAAACTATTTTTTAAGGGCATCAATAAATTCCATCAAGTCATATTGACCTTACCATGGCGAGCAATTTCCTCCCGAGTCCTACTCTCCCACCAGGTGAGAGTTGTACCTCCCAACTGGAGAGTGGCTAATTGGATCATAGAAGCATCTTTTGTTAGGCCTTGAATCCTACAATAGACTTCTACCTGTTGGATCCAATCATCTAACTTTTCGGCATTTAACTCACCACAATACTTAGGCAACTCAAATTTTACATCAAGTTTAATAATAGGCTTAGACTTGCTTTTGAAAGGATTAGCAATAGTAGAAGAGGAAGAAGAAGAAGGGGAAGATGGAGAAGAAGGGGAAGATGGAGGAGATGGAGCTTCTAGATCTTTTCCTCCTTTGTCTTTTCGATCTTCCTTCTTTTCTTTCTTCGATGAATCTCCCTTTTCATGCTTCTTCTTTTCCACATACAACTCTTCCACCATAGCCTTCATTTCGAGGAAGACTCGTTGGAAAGTCTTATCATCAAGCTCTTGCTCGGTGCTTTTCCCAGCTTCAGTTTCATCCATTGTTAGCGAAGTCCTTCGTTTGCCGATCTCAGGATTGTATTCTTCAAGTTTGCCTTTGCCTTGTTGAAGCTTCTACCGTGTAAGCATTTAAATCTGCAATACTAGTCAAAACATAGCTTTGATACCAATTTGATATGTTTTAAGGATCTATGACATTTGCTTCAAATGATTACATTAACAATTACAAACCAAAAGAGCTTAATTATAATTAAACACACAAACAGAATTTAAATAACGAAATTACAAAGTAATTAAAGAAAGAACAGAATGAGAGATAAAGAGAGTGCAAACAAAGATTGATAACGGAGTTTGTCGTTTAGAACAACTACGTCTCTGAATTATTCCTCCAGAAATTCGGTTACATTCATTGGTAGAACCTCCCCTTGGTTACAAACAAATTTACAAATGCACTTCCAAAGTGCGTAGAAATAAGCTTCTTCAAAAGCACGGAAATACAAAAATTCCTCCAAGGAAAACCATCTCTCACACTTGCAAAATTCTTCCAAAATCACTTGACTTCTCTCACCTTTTTCACCTCTTTTTATAGCCCAAAATTACCAAAATTGGTGTAAAACCAATTAACTACCCAATCTCCCTTACATAGTGCAAATTTTCAAAAATATCCCCCTTTTCACAACTCCCGGAAGGATAATATTCCTCAAAATATATTTTTTTTCAATTGAATGGCTCTAAGGGGTCTATTCCCTATTAAATTGGGATAATCAATTATATAAAGTTTTATGGATAAAATTTTCCCCTTTAGATTAGGAATAATTTTTCTAATATTTTTGAAAAGGGATATAATATTTTCCATGAATAAATCATAACCTTATTTTGAGGCATTTTGTGAGCAAAAATTTATTAAGTTTAGAGAGAATGGGGGGTGGTGGTCCCACCACACTCCCCTCCTCTTTATCTCCTTCTAAAAGAGGGGGATGCGTTCCCCTTCAAAGGTCGGTTGCCCCCCATACCATGGGTGGCACCCCACTTAATGTGGGCTGCCCCTTATGGATGGGTGGGGCCCATCTTAATTTTTCTTTAATTATATACTTTATTTATTTTTATATATATATATATATATATATATATATTTTATATATATTTTTTAATTATTTTTTTTGTCAAAATAATTTTTGTCACTTGGAGGGAGGAGGTGATTCCATGTGTCAAGGGCTGATTGGCCATTGTGTTGACTGGGCGCTGACATCATTGGGTTGACCCAAACTTTGACCTTCCATAACTTTGTCATACGGACTCTGTTTTCCGTGAAACGAACTCTGCCAGAATCGTGATGATGAGCACTTCACAATGGTGCTAACTTTGACCGGTTTTGACGACTTTGATTTTTTTCCCTTTTTTCCTACCTAGTTCTAAGAGTTGACTAGAGGTTTGACCGTATATATCTTGAGCTCCGAGACTCCAATTGACTCTGTTTGAGTTGTGTTGAAGTCAAAATCCCAAGCACTTTCTAATGATACCAAAATTGAAGAAAATGGAGAATTTCAAATTTTGACGAAAATCCTCTGGATCAAGGTATTACAGTTTGCATCAAAGGGAGTGTTCAAAACAAACTGGGGTTACACTTGATACACTAAGAATAGCAATGTAATTTGATCCTCTATCCATGCATAAAAATGTGAACCTGCATATTTGTTCAAAAGCATGAATGAACTGACCATCTCCTTGAAAATCAATACAAATAGAGAAACTTGTTTTGTGCTTTAAAATTGTATAGGTGATAAAGTGGACATTATAGTAAAACTTTAGGAAATGAATATTTTTCCAATCAATTATATTTAAAATAAAAATCTATTACAACCAAGTATGGATCTCATCTCATATCTGAAATTTCAGTAATAATATATCATTCTCAGCATTAAAAAAATTAAAATAATACATTTGGTATAACAGATAAATGTTAAATAATCATACTTAAAAAGGTATGTACAAACTGAATTTGTGTACATAAAATTGTTACTATTGCATGACCAAGTATATTCAATATTTATGAAGTAACTCTAGAAGATAAAGCAGATCTGAAATCTCCCAATTACTATGTAATAAGCTCGATTATTTTGAGGCCTCAGCACGTCCACATAGCTTTAAAATACCCATAGAGTGGGGAAAATGATGCTAAGAGAAGTAGACATTCATGTTCTTATCATTTGAGAAACTAACTCTATATCTACTTTAAAAAAACACAAGAAAAGTAATAAGTAAAATTTTCCTTTTTAAAAAAAAGGGTAAAAAGGGGAGAGCTACGTGGACATAGTTTTGGAAAAAGAAAGAGAATAATGAATTTAAAATAGGAATTAAGATATTAAGTGGTTTAAATTATTTCAGTTTTGATTAGCTTTTTAAATAGAAACTTATGTTATTCTTTTATATATAATAACTATGTATGCAAGTAATATTATTAGTTCCTGCCGGTAGGCAGGAATACTTGTGCATTCACCCAGAATGCATTTAACGGGAACATGAACCAATCACATTTCGCCATTTAACATATTGCTTTTTTTTTGTATAGTTTTAATTTGGAGAGCTATTTTATATATTGGAAAATTAGCATTTATCTATTTTTCTATTCGTCCGAGTAGCTTTATAAATCATTTTCGTTTTAAAAATTCGGGAAAATGCGAACACATAAATTGATTAAATAAATTTAAGCAAAGGCATAGTTTAAAAGGTGGCGGCTAGAGGTACGTAATCCATGAATGCAGATTAAATGCATTAAAATATCAGGAAACAGTGAGCGCATAAATTGATTAATTAGAATTAAGCAAAGGCATAGTTTATCAAACTGGCGGGTAGACGTACGTGATGCATGAAAAAAAATTAAATGCATTGAATGGCATTTGGCTCGAGGTGAAGGCGGTGGAGTCGCTTGGAGGCCACGCGTGGCCAGGGTACTTTGGTCATTTAATATAGAGTTTGGTTACTTGGTATGCATTTCCATTACTTTGCGTGTGTTGTTTTTGTGTTCTGTGAGCGGTGTTCCGAGGGAGAGTTTTAGCGACTGAGCAGGATATGTTATAGTTGCAGAGTCCAGACCCAGAAACGAGTTATTTGAAGCGATAATTTGGTAATTTTGAGAGTTTCGATACATTAAAATGGTGGACAGTGACAGACGAATTGCTTGAGGTCAGAAGAGGTAAGTTTTCATTTTTTAGTCTGTTTGATACAAGAAGTGCAAGTAGGGTTTCATAGTGCTTGAAGGCATTCGTATACTTTGATTATAAATTCGTATTTTAAACTACTGTTATTATTGTTCATTCGAATTTCTTGTTGAAATGCGAAGGTTTCATCTGCGTTTGATGGGAATTATGTAAGAAATCCTCTTGTTCATTTTACTGTATGCATGTCAGTCGACAGTGAGTTGCTTTGAGCTTTTCCGTTTATTAAACTACTTTTAGTATTATTTATTTGAATTTTTTTGTTGAAATGCGAAGGTTTCATGTGCGTTTGATAGGTATTATGTAGAAATCCTCTTGGTCATTTTGCTTCATGCATGTGAGCCCTGTAGAGTTTGTATTTCTTTTATTGTTGCAAGGTGGTCCCATAAAGAGGACTTTGGAACCAAAATTATGTGAACATGTGCGATAATGAGAGCTTTGGAACAATGAGTCATAGTGTGTTGCTTTGAGCTTTTCCGTTGCCATGAAAGCATAAAGGATAGAGGAATTATGTTAAAAGTCGTGGTTGTTGTCCTCGTAGGCATAAATGCAAACAATGTGAGCATAAAGAATACAGTAAAAACCTTTTACCTGTCGGCAAGCATAAATTTCTGTCAAATGTCGTCGTTACTGTTCTTGTATGTTGGGGTTATAAAAAACTAGGAGAAGTGCAAGTAGGGTTTCATAGTGCTTGAAGGCATTTGTATACTTTGATTATAAATTTGTATTTTAAACTACTGTTAGTATTGTTCATTCGAATTCCTTGTTGAAATGCAAAGGTTTCATTTGCATTTGATGGGAATTATGTAAAAAATCCTCTTGTTCATTTTACTGCATGCATGTGAGTCGACAGTGAGTTGCTTTGAGCTTTTCCGTGTAGTAAACTGCTTTTAGTATTATCTATTTGATTTTTTTTGTTGAAATGCGAAGGTTTCATGTGCGTTTGATAGGTATCATGTAGAAATCCTCTTGGTCATTTTGCTTCATGCATGTGAGCCTTGTAGAGTTTGTATTTCTTTTATTGTTCCAAGGTGGTCCCATAAAGAGGGCTTTGGAACCAAAATTATGTCAACATGTGCAATAATGAGAGCTTTGCAACAATGAGTCATAGTGTGTTGCTTTGAGCTTTGCCGTTGCCATGAAAGCATAGAGGATAGAGGAATTCTGTTAAAAGTCGTGGTTGTTGTCCTCGTAGGCATAAATGCAAACAATAGGAGCATAGGGAATATAGTAGAAACCTTTTACCTGTGGGCAAGCATAAATTTCTGTCAGATGTCGTCGTTACTATTTTTGTATGTTAGGGTTATAAAAAACTATGTCAAAAAAGTTGACAAGTCCAAATTACAATGTTCCCATAGAGTAGTGAAGTGATATTGCTTTTTGCTTTTTATTCTGTTTGGTACAAGAAATGCAAGTAGGGTTTCAAAGTGCTTTAAGGCAATTGTTTAATTTCACTATAAATTTGTATTTTAAACTACTTTTAGTGTTGTTTATTCAAATTTTTTGTTGTAATGCAAAGGTTTCATCTTCGTTTGATAGGTATTATGTAGAAATCCTCTTGTTCATTTTCCTTCATGCATGTAGTCCTATAGAGTTTGTGTTTTTTTTATTAGTGCAAAGTGGTCCCATAAAGAGGGCTTTGGAACCAAAATTATGTCAACGTGTACGATAATGAGAGCTTCCCAACAATTAGTCAAGAGTGTATTGCTTTGAGCTTTTCCGTTGTCATGGAATCATAAAGCATAGAGGGATTCTGTTAAAGGTCATGGTTGTTGTCCTGGTAGTCATGAATGCAAACAATGGGAGCATGGAGAATGCAGTAGCATAAATATTTTGTCAGCTGTCATTTTTACTCTTTGTGTATCTTGGGGTTGTAAAAGACTATGCCAAAAATGTTGTTGAGTCCAAATTACAATGTTCCCATAGAGCAGTTAAGTGATATTGCTTTATAGAACAGTTTTACGCTTCAAGCAAAAGAGCAGTCAAATTCATTGCTAAGAGATTTGTGGTCCAGTAACCTGTGACAATTAGCTTGTGTAGGTAATCTTCTTTGCATTGATACTTGTGTCTCTTGAACCTGGGAAAATGCTTGATAGTGTTTAAAATGGTTTTTGCTATTAGTATGCATCGCAGTAGGGGTACTATATATTGCTATTCTTTTAGAAAAAACAAAGGCATGGTTTCTGTTTTCTGATGAAAACTTTTTACATGGTGCAATGCTTTTCATTGGAAGAAAAGAGGTCGTGTAGCGGTCTGGTTGTGGCAAATCCTTCAAGCAAGTAGTTCCAAGTGAGTTTCTAGAATGAACCTTCTCTTTTGTTTGCAATTGCAAATAGTAAATAGAGAAAAAGGTTAATTCAAGATTCTCACTGTATTGATTGTACTTGTAATCATATTGTTGCTTTTAGTTACAAGGACAATCTTTGCAAATGGGTATTGTGAGTGGCATATGCTATATGGTTAATAAAAATTAAGCATTTGAGGTTCAAAAGTAGATCTTTGTTTCAAAAAATTAACCTTCTCAAATTTTAAGAGTTTGATTCTGAATCCATATGTATGCTTTGATTAAAACTACTGGCTAAAAGGTGCATAATTCATTAATACAAAATCAATGTATTTAACGGCATCTGACTAGAGGCGAGATTGCTTGGATTGCTAATTAGTCTTTGAATATATAACAATTAAAAGAGATAAATAAGTATGATTGTCCTTGGCCACATTTCACATTTTGGCCTTTCATTGTGCATCTTAAATAGAAATTGGGTTTTGCATTGTTACAATGCGTTTGGATACTTTGATTCTAAAATCATAGTTTAAACCATTCTAAGTGTTATCGATTCAAACCTTTCCTTGAAATACCAAGGATTCGTCTGAATCTTGGAGGCAACGTGCAGTTGTCTATAATTATCCTTAGCCACATTTCATATTTTGATCTTTCAATCAAAGTCAATTTACAAAGTAGCAGTTAGACCTAAAGAAGGTTGAAGGACTATGCTGATAGAAAACCATATTTTCGACAATGGCTAGACAACCTCTTGAAATTGCTGTTCAAACTTTAAAGCAAATGCATTTTCCCTTCTAGTTAATTTCATTGTACATCTTAAATGCATTTTCCCATGAAACATAGTCTTTGTATGCATCCATGCATACAGGTTTGCATGTATATATGTGTGCATGTAATTATGTATATATGAATGCATGTATCTATGTTGCCATGTATGTATGTGTGTATATAACAGATTACTGTTGCATTTGCCTGAAATGCCTTTTTGTGGATGGCGCCAGCTAGCTATCTAGTCATACTGTGATTAAACAATTAAGAATTAGTGCTAAATAATTGAAGTAAAATGACCTCATCCAATTAGCAGATTGATTTTTCTCAGTCCTTTACATGTTAACTAAGAGTTTTGAAGCTTTTGTTGTTCATTGGCAGTCTTTGGAGCCTATATGTCACAGTGTATGTAGCATTTTACCAAATGGCTGTATCATTCATGATCATTTAGGAAAGTTCATATTTCCTTATTCATCCTTGTGTTGTCCCATATCTAAATAATTAGGCAATTGCTAGTTAGCCTTTAAGTACCTACAGATTCAAAGAAATAAATGATTGCAATTAGCTTTGTGTGCATTTAAACTATTAATCAAAGGCAATTAACAAACTAGCCCTAGACAACCATGCCTGTGTTAATGTGTTGAATACCAAGTATTTGTGCATGGGTGTATATGAATACTAAGAGTTGTGGTGTCTACCATTCTGTAACGCATAGTATTACTTGTACAACCAAGCAATCTACGAGTAGAATTCATAGTTCATAGCATCCAGATACATTCAAGGACAAATACAAATCAAGGTTGTTAGCATCCTGATAAGGAAGATGCTAAGATACATCCAATTAATGTATGTCACAACATCTTAAAAACAATAATTCCCATCAAACGCAGATGAAACAGTCGTAGTTGAACAAAAAAATTTGAATAAACAATACTAAAAGTAGTTTAAAGTACGAATTTATAATCAAAGTATACAATTGCCTTACAGCACCATGATACCCTACTTGGATTTCTTGTATCAGACAGACTAAAAAGCGAAAAGCAATATTACTTGATTGTTGTATGGCAACATTGTAATTTGGATTCTACAACATTTCTTGACATAGTTTTTTACAATCCCAAGATACAGAAAACAGTAACGACCACACCTAACAGAATTTTTATGCTTGGTGGTAGGGAAAAGGTTTCTACTATATTCTTTATGCTCTCATTGTTTGCATTTATGCCTATGAGGACAACAACCACAACTTTCAATAGAATCACTTTATCCTTTATGCTTTCATGACCATGGGAAAGCTCAAAGCAACACACTGTTGACTGATTGATGAAAAGCTCTCACTATCATACATGTTGACATAATTTTGGTTCCAGAGTCCTCTTTATGGGACCACTTTGCAACAATTAGAAAAATACAAATTCTATAGGTCTCACATGCATGAAGTAAAATGAACAAGAGGATTTTTGCATTATACCAATGAAACGCAGATGAAACTTTTGCATTCTCAACAACAAATTGGAATAGATAATACTAAAAGTAGTTTAATATATGCATTTATGCCTACGAGGACAGTAACCATGACTTTTAACAGAACTCCTCTCTCCTTTATGCTTTCATGCCAATGGAATAGCTCAAAGCAATACACTATCGACTTACAAGCAGAAAGTGAAAAAGTAGTTTAAAATACGGGATTATGCCTATGAGGACAACAACCACAACTTTTAACAGAATCCCTCTACCCTTTATGCTTTGATGCTAATGGATAAGCTCAGACGCAGATGAAACCTTTGCATTTCAGCAAGAAGCTTGAATAAATAATCCTAGAAATAGCTTAAAATATGAATTTATAATGACAGTATAACAATGTCTTAAAGCACTATGGAACCTTTCTTCCATTGTTGTTTGCATGTACCTAGTTTAAACATTTAATTATTGGTTCTTGATAATGGAACGAAATGAACTTTGACAAATGGAAATAGAATTACCGCATGGAATTGGAACATCGCTATTTGCATGCCTTTACCATGATAGCAGATTTGCGTGAATGACACTTATGTGAATCTCAAATGTCATAGTGTATGGGTACATGTGTCAAGTAACTTGTTCCCAAGTCTTGACTTTGCAGCAACAACATCTCATATGACTACACAGATCTACAAGATAACAAAAAATGAAACGCTCAAAGCAATCACAATTCATCTCTAGTCACTAAAATCTATATTTCATGGAAAACAAGCAAGAACCTTTGAGTAGATGAAGGTCATGAACATTGAACGAATAGTAGAATAGTCACCACAACATTTAAGAAAACCTATGGTGTAGATTCCCTTTTCCATTATCAAATTTATTCCCAATTTCATCCATGAAGAACTTTGTCAACCTCTTGAATCTGCTATTAGCCATTGCTTTGATCCATGATTTCCATTTCTTTAATCAATGAATTGCATATCTTTGATCCATGAAGAACTTCTTTTGGCTGTGCATCCATGTATTCTATATCTTTGAGGATATTCTTCATGGATGACATTGGGAATACAATTGATAATGGAAAAGAGAGTGTTGAGCATAGGTTTCCTTAAACGTTGTGGTGACTGTGATACTAGTAGTTCAATGTTCATGACCTTTATCTACTAAAAAGTTCTTGCTCATTGATACCTTGGTAATTAAACCTGTGATTTTGTATTGCATATGTCTCATGTTCTTCACATTGAAATGTCTATACTGAAATACAGTAATAGAAAGTAATAAAGTAATTATAGCAGTACAAAATAATTCCAATCAAAAACTAATCAAGAGTAATACAAAATACTTTACAACACATTGTCTCTTACAACTGTCTATGAGTTGTTTTTACAACACCATGTGTTTTACAATCTACAGTTTAACAAAACAGTGGTCAAGAAGTAAACAAAAATAGATAATGGAAACTCAAATTCAATGTTTTAGTTTCCATTTCTCATTTAACAAGTCTTCCAACATCCTAATCAGATTCACTCTTTACATTTTATTCCTTTACTTTTCTGACCTCATTCAAATGACAGGGGGACCATACGTGAAGCCACTGAATAGCCCTTCCATGATTTGATGGAGCTGTTGTGAGGTGATTTCATGAAAGCTCAAGTGTCATAGTTTATGTGGTGTAGTAGCTAATAAGTCCATCTTACATTGTGCTAATGACAATTTTATTTGTCTCAGCTGTCTCCAAACCATTAATCAAAGTCAATTAACAAACAAGTCAATCTTGCACTTGACTCAACAATGAGACCATCTCACAAGTGCTTGTTTGCTATTACTATGATTAATGATAGAATTGGCTTAATTTACATACTGAGTGTGGTCTATTAGCTACTTGGCTTAACAGCGTTGTGTAACATATTTCCATTCCTTTATCTAATTTCTTTGGACACAAATGCTTTACACATTTGATTGCAATAGTAACGTGTCTACGAAAATGGGAAAATAGAGACCATAGTTCAGTTCTTTTTTGTGTGCGTATATATGTATCCTGATACATATAAGCTCAGCCTGGCATTTACGAAAATAGTTGCTATGTATAGTGAAAGAGCTTATTAGTGTTACTATATGCGACTGCCATATAACAAAGTAAATTGGTGCACGGCTATAGTGGCATATCCAATAAAAAACATGGATGCATGTATACGCAGTTGCATACAGGGATACGTAGAAGCTTATATGAAAACTTAATTATGGTTAATTATAAAACATCTCTGTACACCAAATCAATTAAACCAATCATGGCCATTCATATGCAAAAAAAAAAAAGGAACTTCTTGAAAAGGCTTTATAGACAACGAAGCAAACACAACTGTAAACTGAAATTGCAAAATCTTTGGCAACATCTTCCTTTCTGTTCCTTATGCTACAAATATTCAATAGCTTATAGCTGTTCATATTAATTGTATCTCTTAGTGTATGTTAAAGCCATCTGCTTACTCTATTGCTTTCGGTATTATTTCATGAAAGCTGAAATGTCATAGTATATGTGGCATACGAGCCAATAAGTCCATCTTACATTTTTCTCATCACAATTTAATTTGTCTCATTTGTCCCTGAACCATTAATCAAAGTCAACTAACGAACAAGTCAATTTTGCAGTTAGCTTGTGCAAATTAAGCCAATTCTATCTTTTACTCATTAATGAAATTAATGAATTAGTTTAACAAGATAGCTTTGAGACAAGTTAGGTCAGTGATGAATAAAGCTATTTGACTAATGAGTCAATTAAGTTCAATAGTTAGTCATAGTGATAGCAAACAAATCCTTGTTTGATGATGTCATAGTTGAATTTGCTTGAGTGTCCCTGTCTACACTTTTGCTATAACATGAAGCAATAATGCTTCAAGTTTCAAGTATTAAGTGTAACTTGAAACCTTTCTTGACTTACATCCATTGATTTAAATCTGTTTCAAAACCATGTTTGCAGTGGTTCTTCAAGCTCGATGCAAAACAGCAATAAAGTTAAAATGCATTGCAAAATCCTATAGAGGGCCATGTTTACACTATTAGTGTCTGTTACACCATCATTGTCATCCATTGCAATTATAATTTTGACAATTGTTTGCACAGATGTGTTTTCATGCATTGTGAAACCTAGCTTGCTTTTTTGGGATACAATGAAGCAAAATAGAAAAAAAAATAGCCATTTGTTGCCTTGAGTAACTTGTCTCTTAGTGTTCTTTCGATGAGCATGACAGCTTCTGCTCTGCCACTGTAAATTTCCTCTTTCTATTGATAAAAGCTGTCAGTTTTGTAGCCTATGCCTTTGCTTAATTTTAGTTGTATATGTCATTTTCTTCCAGACTCACATTTAAAAAGGAAACTCCATATTCTACTACCAAAGAAAATGCATTAACATCAAAGGAGTTTGAAATTGAAGATAACAACCCTAATAGCACTCACTTGGATAGACTATTTTTCTATAGTGACAATTTAATTAGCTCGTAGTGTCAAGGCAAGAATACTTATGCATTTGGTTGAAATGCTTTTGTTAGTTCCTGCTAGTAGGCAGGAATACTTGTGCATTCGCCCATAATGCATTTAACGAGAGCATGAACCAATCACATTTCGCCATTTAACATATTGCTTTTTTTTTGTATAGTTTTAATTTGGAGAGCTATTTTATATATTGAAAAATTAGCATTTATCTATTTTTCTATTCGTCCGAGTAGCTTTATAAATCATTTTCGTTTTAAAAATTCGGGAAAATGCAAACGCATAAATTGATTAAATAAATTTAAGCAAAGGCATAGTTTAAAAGGTGGCGGCTAGAGGTAAGTAATCCATGAATGCAGATTAAACGCATTAAAATATCAGGAAATAGTGAGCGCATAAATTGATTAATTAGAATTAAGTAAAGGCATAGTTTATCAAATTGGCGAGTAGACGTACGTGATGCATGAAAAAAAAATGCATTGAATGGCATTTGGCTCGAGGTGAAGGCGGTGGAGTCGCTTGGAGGCCACGCGTGGCCAGGGTACTTTGGTCATTTAATATAGAGTTGGGATACTTGGTATGCATTTCCATTACTTTGCGTGTGTTGTTTTTTTGTGCTTTGTAAGCTCTTGTTCTGAGGAAGAGTTTATAGCCACTAAGCAAGAGATGTTACGGTTGCAAGCCCCGCACCTAGAAACAAGTTACTTGACATGAGAATTTGCTACTCTCCACAGTTCCTTTCTATTCAAGTACATCGCAGGGCTGTTTTTTCATAGTTCTTTAGTTCACTATCACAATCACTCTTTGCTTAATGTGTCAGTGCATGTATGTATGTATGCATGTTTCTATGTGGATATGCATTTACCTGTGTGTATATCTATGTAGACCTTTGTAGATGCATATATGCATGTATGCATTTGGCTCTAGATATATCTATGCATATATGTGTTTATGCATATATGTGTGTATGTATAGGTGCATTTATGTGTATATGCATGCAATCATATGGATGCAAAAAAAATGTCTATGTCCACAGATGCATTAATCTGTCTTTACATGGATGTATTTGTACATATATATACATATGTATACATATATGTATGTGTCAATATGTCTTTTCTACAAAAATAGTTTACAGTGACAGGGCAAAGGTTGTCATGATTCCAAAAAATGACACTTCCAGACAAGCTACTCCAGGCAATAAATAGTTTCTTCCATCAGTTTTCTCCCATTGTTTGCATTTATGCCTATGAGGACAAGAACCATGACTTTTAACACAAATTTATACTTGCTGACAGGTAAAAGGCTTTTACTGTATTCTCTATGCTCCCATTGTTTGCATTTATGCCTACGAGGACAACAACCACGACTTTTAACAGAATTCCTCTATCCTTTATGCTTTCATGGCAACGACAAAGCTCAAAGCAACACACTATGACTCATTGTTGCAAAGCTCTCATTATCGCACATGTTCACATAATTTTGGTTCCAAAGTCCTCTTGATGGGGCCACCTTGCAACAATAAAAGAAATACAAACTCTACAGGGCTCACATGCATGAAGCAAAATGACCAAGAGGATTTCTACATAATACCTATCAAACGCACATGAAACCTTCGCATTTCAACAAAAAAATTCAAATAGATAATACTAAAAATAGTTTAATAAACGGAAAAGCTCAAAGCAAGTCACTGTTGACTCACATGCATACAGTAAAATGAACAAGAGGATTTTTTCGCAGGCAATAAATGTGATGGGTTTCATAGTGCTCAGCCTATGTTGTTCTTCAGGAACTAGTTCCTTGGGCAAGCAATTGTCTTTTGTCCAATGTAGAATGTGACATCTTAACAATAACTTGGCACTCATGAGCTCTCCAAAGACTGCATATCTTCAATTGCTGCAAAACTGTTCCATAGTACAAGTTTTTGAGCCACTGTTCTGTTAGCATGTCCCATAATAGGACTTAGATACAATATGAGGACATTGTGTTAAAAGAACTTTACAAACTGTCAGGCTAATGCAATTTACAGATATAAGCTTAAACTCCACAATTGTTTTCATGTCTCTCGTTGTCATTAAACCATAAAGCGAAGAGGATTTTTTCACAACTTCTAATTTTTTTACTTCTACACGATAATTCATTTTATTAATTAATGAATCAAATTATCATAATTAATTAATTTTCTTTTTCCTTTTCTCATTTCATATCTAATTAATTACATAACTGTTGAATAGTATCTATATACATAATAATTAAAACAAACAAATAATTATAACTATCCCTGTGCACATTTGACGAATCAAACAAAGTCAATTAAAAGATCTAATTCCACTTATTCACTGATAGTATTGGCATGCAATTTCCTTGAAAAGTCTTGACAAAGAGGATTACTCACATACCAATAAGGATTCTGACTTGTAACATTTCTATCCAAATCATCTTCATTGAATAAGATGTTGTGGCATACATTAATTGGATGTATCTCATCATCTTTCTTATCAGGATGCTAACAACCTTGGTTTGTATTTCTCCTTGGGTGTATCTAAATGCCATGAGTTATGAATTCTACTTGCATGTGGCTTCATTGCACAAGTAATAGTAAATGCTACATAATGGTACAAAATAAACTTATGCATATGGAAATGAAATGATCCCATTCAGTTAGAAAATCAATATTTACGTCACTTTCCCTATTAAGTGATAGCTAGTTTGGAATTAAACAATAGCTAGAAATTGTTTTTACCATAGCTTAACAGTGTTAGCACAAGTCAGTGTTGTTTTTTTCCTTGGTATTGATTAGTTGTTGTGGCCTATTTACACTTTTTAAGGTGCTTAAGCAAATATGGGATCTATTACATTGATTGCCCTTAAAGAGCCTATGCCACCATTGCAATAACAGAATTACCCTGGTGCATACATATCCAATAAAATGTTCTATATTATAGGGTACAGAAATAGCAACAAGTATTTAAAAATAAATAGAAAAATGCAATTTGTATTTTAAGAAACAAAAAGTTCTTATTTGGATTGTTTCTTGTTTGAATGAATCTACATAAGAATTCTATTTTCTTTTTATGGATAACATAGTATATGTCACTCACTGTACTCATTTGTCTATTTTGTCCTTGTGACAGGGTTCAATGCTCTCAACTGTATTTAAACAATCATGCACAAACTACACTAGCAAAAATTGCTTGTCCCTATCACAATTTGTACATTTGTACATGTATACTTGATCATTTGATAGCAGATTACAAGGTCAGTTCTCCAATTTGCCTTTTTTGCTTTACTTGAAATGCAATTGAAATTCTTCAATATAATAACTGCATAGAGTTCTTTTCCATGTATTCATTTTTCTATCTTGTATTCCTCATTTCTTTGAACATAAATGATTTAGAGGGTTGTTTCCATATATACAAACAGGAAAATGCATTATCCACAATTGCAATAGTAATTGTCTTCGAGCAATAGAATAGGTTTTGCTTATGTGTTAGTATGTTATACTTCCTCTATACAATATCTATAGAATAAAATGAACTACTAGCATATAAATTTTAAACCCTGTTTACAGTTCCAAATAGCGTTTAGAGCCATAGGCCTTTGTTTTATGTGAACTGGTTTTTTCCTATATGCATTTAAGGCTTTTTTTTTCATAGATCTGTTTATAGTGTAGCAAGTTGCTATACAGTTTGCAAGTTAACGTATGTATAATGTTCCTATTTTACAAATAAAAGCCTACAAAGTTAATTCCAAAAGCTAACATGGCAGATGAGTACAATGAATGATGTACTACGTCCCTCATAGACATGATTCAATATTTTTCCATGGACTTGCTTGCATGCAAAATGACTTTAAGCACAGTTTTTTTTGCTCATATTGCCAATTTCACTATGTGCTTTGAGCCTCTAAAGTAAAAAGGAAACTAAGGGAAGAAGCTATTTATTGTCTCAAGTAACTCATTTCTGGTTCTGGATACTGTACCTATAACAAAGTTTGCTTAATCGCTATAAACTCTCCCAGAACAAAGACTTCTAGAATAGAAAAACAATCTACACAAAGTAATAGTGATGCTTAACAGCCAACTTAAGTCTATAGCCAATGGACAAAGCAACCTGGCTATACCTGTCCACCAAGCCATTCCAGCAGCTTTTTCATCGACCCACATGCTATTTAATGCATTTGCTTTACATGTATGCACCGTGTGCTTGTACCTCTGAGTTTCAATCTCTTGTAAAAATTATTTAATCAATCTATGACTGCACTTTTGCTCAATGGACCTATGCCTTTGCATGTCCCTCAAATTGTCTATACACAAATGATTTTAAAAGCTATTCCCACAAATAAGAAAAGCCATAGATCTTCTTTGATCAAACAATGCTTTTGCATTTTCCTGTCTTTCTATAAACAGAAAAGATTTGTCAAACTATTCTCTACGTACCACTTAATTCATGTTTACCTGAATAGCTTTTAAAATCATTTGTTCTTTGAAAAAAAAATGGTCGCTTAGAAGTACATAGCATCAAAGGAATCCAATAACACAAAACATTTAAATACCATAGACTGAGATTGACAGTATGAGCAAAAAAGATTCTTGTCAACCAATTGTTGCATGTAGACAAAGCTACCTGAAAATATTGTTTTGTGTTTGTGGCACTAAAAGTGTACATCATGCATTGTACTCATTTATACACTTTGGCACTGTAACAGGAATAAGTACATACAATTCTGCTGGGGGGCAATCGATAACAAGGTCAGGTTGAAGAATTAATACTATCTTCCCCTTGTGCTTCTATTAAATTGTTTGCTGTGTGGTATGTTACGCAAGCTTATGCTTCTACTCAAGCTCCATTTTCCAACATACATAGAGAATATTAACTTCCAAGATCCTCGACAACATGATTCATACTATCAAATCCTATTGAGTGAAAGCACATAGGCGACAATGTTTACAATTATAGATTTTGTAATCTAGATACTAGTGTTAAATGCTATCTACACCCAGCATTTGCTATACCCAAACACATTAGGTTACACGAATAACAAAGAAAATGATAAATGTTGACACCTATGAATTAACGAAGCGCCCCCAAATATCAAACATTGACTATGTGCTTAAGAGCAAGGGACTTTGCAGATTGAGTACTTTTGCATACAATGTTGGTGATTGTTTGTTTGACTCATTACAGCTATTGCTTAACAATCGGTACACATCAATTCAATTACGAAATGGAGCTATAGATTACTTCTTGAATTGCCTTCAAAACAAGGACAAAGAAGCAATAAAATCATACAACTATGAACTAGACCCTGATACTCTGTATACATTGCACAAAGTACATGATCCACAAACATACTTCCGTAGAATGCGATTATCTGCACAGCCACAATCAGATTGCGCAGAAAGTGGATTGTGGGGTGACCTATTTTGCATTCACTGGATATCCAAATGGTTGAATATACAAATCTCCCTTTGGTCAAGAACAACAGCAAGAAGGTACTTACAGTTCAATAGTTCTAACTACACAGAATCAGTTTCTATATTATTTCATGACATGAATTCTTTAAGTGGACACTTTGAACCATTGTTAGAAATTGAAACACAAACCATAAGTTCAAAACAGCCCATAAGTTCACATGAAATAAAAAAGTTGTGCCCAAAGTATCCTCGGATAACAAACATTGACAATGTCCTTAGAGCTCAAGGCCTTTGTAGATTAAGCACATTTGCATACAATGTTGGTGATTGTTTGTTTGATTCACTCCAAGTTCTACTTAACAACTAGTACACTTCAACTCAATTACGCAATGGAGCTATAGATTATTTCCTGGCTTGCTTTGAAAAAAAGGACAAAGAAGCAATTAAATCATATAACAATGAACTAAATCCTGATACTTTATATACATTGCACAAAGTACATGATCAAGAAACATACTTCTGCAAGATGTGGTTGTCTGCAAGCTCATGTGAAGACCATGACGAACGTGGATTGTGGGGTGACTTGTTTTGCATTCACTGGATATCCAAATGGTTGAAAATACAGATATGCCTCTGGTCATTGACAACATCAAGAAAGTACTTAGACTTCAATGATTCTGGATATACAAAATCAGTCTCTATACTGTTCCATGATACAAATCCTTTGGCTGGACATTTTGAGCCGCTCCTAAGTATGAAAGCCCAAAATCCAACTCGTCTATGCTCAACAAGCTTACTCCAACTTAAAAAGTTGATCAGAAATCGTCCACAATACAAAAATACTTACTTGACCAAGCCACATGCTTTGCCTAAAAACAAGGAAAATTTGATACCATCTGTCATATTAAACAATTTTAAACATAAATCAACAATAAGACTTAATCACCTGAAGAATTTGATTAGAAAAGAAAAGCACATAAAAAGTGTACCTAGCAGCCCAAAGAAAAAAAAAACATTGACACCAACAGAAATTTATAGAACAACAATACAAGATACACCAAAACACTCATGTGCAATTTGCCAAGTGCTTTGTTTTAACAAGGACATTAGGATTTTCAAAGAAAAACAAAAACAATTATACTGTGAACTAGTACAATCATATTTCTTACCATTCACAGATCTCATATGCAATGTATGCTACTTTGCATTGAAACAGGCCACAATTCCAAAGTATGCTACGCCACAGAAAATAAGAACAAACAGACCATTGTGCTATGTGCAAAACTTAACTCATCTAGAAGAATGACTTGTCTCACTTAGAATCACATTTGCACAAATTAGGGAACTAGGGTTCAAAAGGTCTCAAATAGGCCTAACAGGTTCTATTATAAATGTTCCTGTTGACATGAACACTGTACAGAGAGCATTACCACAATCAATTAACAACACGCAAACAATCGATGTTTCATTGAAGAGACGCTTACAATACAAAAATGCATTTCAAAAAGGCATGGTGCATCCAAATGTCATCATGCAAGCTTTGACTCAATTAACAAGGACACCATTATACAAAATGCACAAAGTCCACATAAACCAAGATTGGCAAGAAGTTCTCCAATGCACTAAAGAAAATGAAGCCAATAGTCCACAAAATACAAGTGAAACAGAATCAGACAGTGAAATGGAAAATGAAAATCCATCATAAACATTGATACATGGATTCACTAAGTCTAGAAGTATCCATAACATGGAGGACAAGATTATTGAAATTGCACCTGCAGAGCACAAGTATCCAATTGGAATATTTAAGGACATTTATGCCGAATAAATGAATTTCCCAACTTTATTCTTTGGCAAGCCACGTGATAATGACATTCTAAAAAACTTTACGTATCAAAAAATAGTATGCTGGGAGCTCTTACAGTCACAAAGACAATTTGCATATCATACAACAAACATTTTTTTTCAAAGCTATAAAGGTGCTAATACAACAGGTACTATCCACAATGACAATAAGAATCCGCAAGGGCCAGTTAAAAGGGTGGAAGCTGTTTGCGAAAGACGTTAAACACAAACCAAACCTAGAAAAAATCCTTAAATCAGATATTGGATACGTTGATTTCAAAAGAATAAGAATCTCTCCAGACTATTCACAACAACTTAAGAAAAATGTATTTGCTATGATTCGACAACTAGGACCACCAACATTTTTCATCACTTTCTCTAGTGTTGAGCAAAATTGGGATCCACTAATTCAAACATTACAGGAGCTACACAATCTACACCAATTAGCACAAAACAGCCAAGAATCTAATCACCCAACACTCATTGACAAATTTGAACTAATCAAGAAAGATCCTATCACTTGTGCACATTACTATAAACATAGGATCAATGCAATTAAAAAATTGATACTTACAGATGACTCTCTTTTTGGAAATGTCATTGATTACTTTTCAGTAACTGAGTTCCAAAATCAAGGAAATGAACATGATCATTTCCTCATATGGGTTAAAAATGCACCAATCTATATAGAAAATAACAACACGGACGTCATAGCTTTTGTTGATAAGTATATTACTTGCGACACTCAAATTTTGGAACCTCTTTGGCAATGCTACACAAACACCATCATACAAAGAAATGCAAGAGATCAAGAAAACAACTTTGTAGGTACAATTTTCCTTTCCCACCAATGCAAAAGTCAACTATACTTTTACCAATAGTCCAAAAGACTGAAGCGATAACTACAAATGCCACTTATATCTTTTCAAAACTCCAAAAAGCAAAATACGATGAAACATTCACTTTTCAAATGTACTTAAAAGAATTAAACTTAACTGACAATGAATACATTGAAGCTTTGAGCTCAACATTAAACAAGCCCACGCTTTTCTTACAAAGAAAACCATCACAGATATGGAACAATATTTTTTCAAGAAAAATTCCAGAACTTTGGAAGGCTAATACAGATGCACAATTTGTCCTAAATGCATATGTTGCTGCTATGTACTATAGCTCATATATTGCAAAAGTAGACAAGTCAATGACATATGCATTCAAAAGAATACGTACAGACCACAAGGAAGACAATATTGATGCAATACGAATGGTGAGTAAACTTGGAAATGTCATGCTTAACTTGTAGCAAATGTCAGCACAACAAGCTACACATATTGTTTTGTCATTGCCACTAAATTGCAGTTCAAGAAAATGTATATTCATTGATATGCGATCTGACAATGATCGTACATTTATACTCAAATCTGTTAAACAATTGAGCAATGAGCCAGATGAATCACAAAATGTTCTTGCAAAACCTATTATAGACTACTATTTAAAATGCCCTGAAACAATGGTGGACATATGTCTTGCAGATTTTGTTTCAAGATACAACAAATACGGTGCTAAAATTGAACCAAAGGCCAAACCCAATGTTATACGGTTTATCAATTTCAACAAACACTTTGATTTAGAGAATCATTGTAGAGAGCAATTGGTTCTCTATGTTCCATTTACCATTAATGAAAATACACTAAAACAAAACTTTGATTGTTGGGAACATGCATACATGTACCATGGACAAACCATTCAAACAAATAGTGCAAAGTTCATTCACAGCCCAAACTCCACATGGGGTGACATTGACAAAGCTATAAATGAACTTCAGTCTCTTGAAGATGCAAAGCTCATTGATCTACCAGTCCAAGCAAAGCTTTCCCAGAAAGAACTATATGACATTCAAATAGACCTTCCAAACATAAGCCATTCTAACCCAAATACCACATACTCCAATGGATTTCAAATTACAAAGCACCCACAGATTATAGATAACAATGAATACTACAAGTTAAGACGCATGTTAAATAAAGAACAACAAGCAATTGTTAAGGATGTTCTCATTAAAAAAATGAAAAATCAACAAAAGCCATTGCACTTGTTCTTGACTGGAGGAGCTGGAACAGGTAAAACTTTTACAGCAAAAGCCATCTACCAAGCTCTCATTCGCATGTATAGCAATTCTGTTGACAATAATCCAGACAAACCCAAGGGCTTATTAACTGCATATACAGGTAAAGCAACATATAACATAGGGGGATTCACATTACATTCAACATTTCACATACCTTTTAATACATCAAAATTCCTGCCCCTGAACACTGAAGTACTTGACACTATGTCAAAGCACTATGATCAATTGTGCATACTCCTTATAGACGAGATATCATTAGTTGGCTCAACCTTTCTACGATATATTGATAGAAGACTACGAGACATAATGCAAATGCCTACAACATACTTTGGGAACCTTGATACCATATTTTGTGGTGACCTTTACCAGGCACAACCTGTCCTTGACTCTGTGGTTTTTGATAATAGGCCTACTCCAATTGAATTAATGCCTTACAGTTTCTGGAAAGACCACATAAAATGCTATTCATTGGTGACTACCATGAGACAAAAAGATGAAATTTTTATTTCAATTCTTAATAGACTACGAGTAGGCATTCAGACAACTCATGACATAGACTATATCAACAAAATTTGCTTTCGTCCTGTACCATTAGATCCATTGCTTCCGCACCTTTTCTATAGGAGAGTAGACGTTCAAGCACATAACAACAAAATGCTATCAATCATTCCAGCCCAAATGGTTGTCCTAGATGCGATAGATGAAGTTAACAAGGACCTTAGTGCAATACGAGTGTACAGTCACACAACGACCCTCCCATCACAAATATGCTTGAAACCAAACATTCTTGTTGAGCTTTATGCAGGCAATTACAATGTTCAAGATGGCCTCGTCAACGGATCAGATGGAGTTTTTAAAGCATATACATCACAAAACAATATTGATATTGTTTGGATTAAATTTAATGACCCATCAATTGGACATCACCAGCGCACAAAACTAGCACATTGCTATTCTACTATCATTGACAAAGATTGGGTGCCTATACAACGCATTGCTAGGCCAATTCAAAAAATAACAATAAACAAGAAAATAACAACTAGAAAACAATTCCCAGTACAAGTAGCATGTGCGCGAACCATACATCGATCCCAAGGATTAACAATGGAGTCCTTAGCTTTTGATCCCACAGGCATTAGACAGCATGGACTAACCTATACAGCTCTATCATGAACAAAATCAGTAGAATCATTGTTCCTGTTACAACCTTTAACTACAAAAAACTTCAAAATTAAAGACAAGATACAACTAGAAATGTCTCGTCTTCACACATGTGCACAATGGCAACTTGATAATCTAGACACATGTTCAAAAAATAAATCACATTTGCTCCTATGTACATTGAACACTCGTAGCTTAAAAGCACATGCAGAAGACATTGTCAATGACTATGACATTATGCAATCTGATATATTATGTCTCCAAGAAACACATATGCATCCCTTTGAGCTAAATACCTTGCTACAAAATTTTGATAGCTTCTCTGTACATAACATACATGGCATAGCAACTTTCACCAGGAAACATTTGCTCTTGTCAAAAACAATGCAACATGAAACTTCAAATATTGAAGCTATCACATTAACAGTAATGCTATCTAACAATGAACTCAATGTTTGTAATATTTATGCAAGACCTGCAACTGCCATAGATGAAGTAATTGCAATGTTGCAAATAATAATTGGGTCCACAAATTCAGAAAACATGTTATACATTTTAGGAGATTTTAATGTTGACATGTCTTCAGAAAGCAGAGGCAAAAAAATGCTTCACAATTATATGCAACAGAACAACATACAATTTATGTTGAACCAACAACATAGCATAGGCAATTCAGTCATTGACCACATTTGGTCCAACACAGCTACAAATATATGCACTACCTATATATCAGAAGCATATTGGACTGATCACAATCCAATTTTCCTAAAATTGCATCTTGCACAATAGACAGATTCAATTTTATAGAACTTATAGCCTTATATCACCTTTATGCATTGCAATGTCTTTTCCAATACTATATCCATTTTTTGCAGGAGAACTATGAATGAAACTAAAAGGCAAGCAAAACAAATACAAACCACACAAGAAGAATCAATACAATGGTAAAGTTCCCATAGTATTATTCCTTCATACTCATTCGCCCAAATCACGAATATTCAAATAACATTGTTCCAATTCTTTGCAGGACACCAAAAGATGTATCCAAAAGATAAGCCAAACATGTGCAAATTACACAAGAAGACTCAACACAGCGGTAAAGTCCTTTGTTCTACAGTGTACTGCTCATTGCCCAAGCTGCCAATATAAAATTACCGTTTTACTGACACTGTCCTTGTTCCTTGTAGGACAAGAGTCAAGAAACCTAGAATTGTTTCGATCAAACAGCTAAATGCAAGAAGAGCTGGAGACACCTTCCAGGGTGATGTCCTTGTTGTCTACAAAGCAACATTGGATAAGGCCAACAAAAGACGTGAAATGCTACGTGCTGATCTAACTGATCACAAATCAGAAATGACAATTACATTAAATGTTAGTGGAGACCTCCTCTATCAACATGAACCTAAAATAGTCCCAGGATCGGCTATTTCAATATTCGATTTCCAAGTTGCACCTAGGACAGATTATGACAGAGGTGACTGTGATTGCATTTTGATTTTAACAGCCATAAGCAGCACTGAAAACATCCCCCGCCTCTATCAAGAGTACAAATTCATCCCAAGTACAACTATCAGCCAATTGCTAACAACTGTAAATGAGTACCCAGCTGGCACAATAGCTGCACTGGTAGTTGGTGCCAGGAAAATGGGTACCCAATTTGCAATTGACATCAAAGATGGCCACACTGACATAGATAGGGCACAGGTATTTCAGTCTACATAACTTTAACCTCTCCTTTCAGTTTTAAGCTTTGAATGTTTTGCAATCGTCTCTATAACAATTTCTAGAACAAAATCTAATTGTCTCATTGAATTGTAGTTGCTATTACGGTCAACATATGAACAACAATACTTTGCACTTGAAGACCAATTGCATACAAATAAAACACCTGCAATGCTTTTCAAGAATGTTGTCAGAAAAACAGATCAAAGGAACACGTTTCACACATGTAGATCAACATTTATCTGTGCCTTGAATGACAAAAGAAGCTTGGAAAAACTCAACAGCCTACTACATTCAACTTTCAAGGTAACAACAATCTTTTTTAAAAAATCTAGTTCATCCAAGCTTGTAATTTTGTCTCCTCTAATAATTTTGAACCATATTCTATAGGTTTCTAGTACTCTAAAAGCAGCAAATGCGTTTTCCAATCCATTTCATGCATGTTGTCCAAAATGCAAATTCAAATTTACTGCTTATGGCACGCTTCAAGAAAAAACTGCTCACTGCAAACAGTGCAACCAGCAAGTCAATTATACATTTTGTTTACAACTTAAAACCACCATAACAACTTATGACAATCAAACAATTCAGTCTTCAATTGACTAGTCCACTATGCACCGTCTATTGCTCACACTGCAAAGGCTCAACTATGAAGACTACATTAAGGACAAGTCAGCAGTGATATTCATCCTACGGGACTTCAGTGCTGAAGGACATTTTAGCCTTGACCAAAACAATGCCATTGTTGATGCCACTTGCATTAACAAATAAACAAGAAACATCACCATAAGGTAATAAAGTCATTCATATCTAAACTTTTTTTTCTTTTCAACCAGTACCTTAAATCATTATCCATACAAACTATGTTTCTAATACATAGGATTTTGTTGGCTTTATAGGAAACTAGGAATAGAGGAGCAAAGATTTACATTGTTCAGACTTTTACTTTTTTTCTTTTTCGTGCTCCAAGACATTTCACTGGTTGTCACATGTTACAGATATCTTTGGTTTTAAAAAACTTTATTGCTATTATACATATAGACACTTCTATAGGTTACTATGTTAAAGTATTGTAGAATATGGACATTTGAAACTCTAATTTTATTTTCGCACCTATGAAGACAATGGTTCTCTATGTACATCTGACATATATGTTCAATAGTTATAATCCCTCTATGTATAATGCCATTCAAACTATATAGTTTAAATGTTCACTTTTGCATTCTGTCATTTCTACCTTTTTCCAAAATTTGTTTTATCATTCTTACACTTCCAAGAATTTATGGTTACCAGTTAGAAGTTATTATGGTTGCACACTCTAGACCCATTAACAAGTTACTTGAGACAGTAAATGGTTATTTTCCTTTGGCTTTTTCCCTTTCTTTTGTTGTTATTGCAAGCAAGTCTCACCCCTGCTTCCATGCATTGTACTTTATAGTCACCTTTTCATCATGTATTCCAATGTATAGAGCACACTCCTCTATACACAAATCCATTTGTTGCTTTCGTTGCATATATGCATATACATCTGTATATATGCTTCTATGTCCATATGTACATATGCACATATTCATGTGTCCATGTACTCGTTTAAGCTTCTATGTATTCCTGTATACAACTGCATGTACATGCGTCCATGTATTTATGGATCTGTCACTCTAGCCTTGTACCAATTTATTATGTTATATGTATAGCACATATACTAACACTAATTAACACTAATTAACTGTTTCACTGTACATAGTGACTGTTTTCATGAATGCCATATAAGCTTATGTGTATCAGGATACATATATACTGACACAAAAAACTACTGCTTTATGATCTCTATTGTCTCATTTTTGTAGACATGTTACTATTGCAATCAAGTGTATAAAGCATTCGTGTTCAAAGAAATTAGATACAGGAATGGAAATAATTATTATAGGCATAGAGTTGAGTTTTGAATAGTTCTATTGTTCATCTGCTGCCTGCAACATTGTACCCTGGCCAAAGTACCCTGGACACACATGACCTCCAAGCGATTTCACTGCCTTCACCCTGAGCCAGATGCCATTCAATGCATTTAATTTTAATTCATATATCACGTACGTCTACCCACCAGTTTGATAAACTATGCCTTTGCTTAATTTTAATTAATAAATTTATGCGCTCGCAGTTCCCTGATATTTTAATGCATTTAATCTGCATTCATGGACTACGTACCTCTAGCCACTACCTTTTGAAACTATGCCTTTGCTTAAATTTATTTAATCAATTTCTTTGACCACATTTCTTTGACAAGTTTTTTTGAACAATTCGCTTCCCCTCTATGGGTTTCCATATTTTGCATAAATGCCTATGAGCACATTAACCACAACAGGTCACAAAATTCCTTTATCTTGTATGCTTTCATCATAGCATGAAAGCTCAAAGCAATTGCAGATTATAGGTTTTCATAGCACAAGCTTACAGAACACAAAAACAACACACACAAAGTAATAAAAATGCATACCAAGTAGCTTAACTCTATATTAAATGGCCAAAGTACCCTGTCCTTACATGTTCACCAAGCAACACCAGCACATTCAGCTCCATCCAGATGTCAGTTAATGCATTTACTTTGCATTCATGCATTGCGCTAACATTTTCCTGATATTTTAATGCATTAAATCTGCGTTCATGGATTACGTACCTCTAGCCTCCACCTTTTAACTATGCCTTTGCTTAAATTTATTTAATCAATTTATGCGTTCGCATTTTCCCAAATTTTTAAAACAAAAATGCTTTATAGAGCTACTCGGACAAATAGAAAAATAGATAAATGCTATTTTTCCAATATATAAAATAGCTCTCCAAATTCAAACTATACAAAAAAAAAAACAATATGTTAAATGGAAAAATGTGATTGGCCAATGCTATCAGTTAAAAGCATTCTGGGCAAATGCATACGCAAATTTAGTATACGTTCACAGGAAAGAGCTTTTGATTATGAATCCATATGCATACTTTGATTCAAACTAGTGGATAAAGGTACATAATGCGCTGATCCAAGCTCAATGCATTCAATGGCATCTGGCTAAAGGGAACGTTGTTTGCATTCCTAGTTAGTCTTTGAATATATAACAAAGTTCAAGGAAAAAACTTTCACTACCACACGTGTTCACATAATTTTCGTTCCAAAACTCTCTTTATGAGACCGCTTTGCAGTAATAAAAAAAAACAAACTTTACAAGCCTCACATGCAACCACGCATCTTGCTTACAATTACACTCCTACATGCATCCATGTCCACTGCAATACATGTACCTATGTGCGCATGTAACCATGGATATAAGTAGCTATGCAGTTTCATATGCAATCCATGGATATTTCCATACATGTATATTTAAGCATATATGTATTCTTCTACCTATAGATGCATCCACACACATATATATGTCTTTACTACTTTCCAGATTAAAAAAAACAACTTTCAAAACATCAACTTCCAGAATTAAATACCAGTATGCATAGAGTCATCATATTACTCTAACTACATGATTGTGAACTACATGTGACCTATGCAATCTAAATTCTAGAGATACATACGATCCTTATGCACCTATGCACAAATACATACTGCCTACCATATATACATAGTTACATGTACACGTATACACATGCAAACCTGTATACATGGATGCATACAAAGACTATGTTTCATGGGATTATTAAAGAGTTCGGTTGCTTTCTATATGGTTCCACACTTTGCATATGTTCCTATGAGGACAATAATTACAGTATCCAGAACCAGAAACGAGTTGCTTGAGGCAATAAATACTTTCTTTCCTCAGTTTTCTTTTACTTTATAGGTTTAAAGCACACAGTCAGATTAGCAATATGAGCAAATATACTTTCTTTGCTCAGTTTTCTTTTACTTGCTCATTCCTTCTAAACCTCTCTTTATAGCACAGTTGTGCATTCCCTCCAAGACTTGCATGAATCCTTGGTATTTCAAGAAAAGATTCAATTGGATAATACTAAAAATGATCTAAACTATGATTTTATAATCAAAGTATCCAGATGCACTACAACAATCTAAAACCAAACCTCATTTAACATGTACAATGATGATAAACAGAACGAAAAAAGCATTTGCTTCATAGTTTTTAAAGCAATTTCAAGAGATTGTCTGGCCACTGTCCAACATATAGTTTTCTATTAGCATAGACCTTCAACCTTCTTTAGGTCTGACTGCTATTTTGTTAATTCATTCTCATTGAAAAGTCAAAATGTGAAATGTTCCCAAGGATATTTATACTTTTTTATCTCTTTTAATTGTTATATATTCAAAGACTACTTAGCAATCGAAATAGCCTCCCCTCTAGTCAGATGCTATTCAATGCATTAATTTTGTATCAATGAACTGTGTACTTTCAGCCATTACTTTTAATCGAAGTATGCATATGGATTCAGAATCAAACTCTCAAAATAAATGCATATATAAATGTGTCTTTTTCTTCATTTCATAATGTATCCATGTATCCTTAGGTGCAATTATGCATATATCGATTTGTGCATATATCTTGTTATTTCTTTATGCATTTGTCTATATATGTATGGCTGTATCTATGGGTACATGTATACCTTCATTTATGGGTATGTGAGCCTATGAATTGCATACACACATCGATGCATATATGCATCTATCAATAAGTTGCATGGATACATGTATATATGCATCTATGGATTCATGCACCCATGTATGTATAACAACTCATTGGTTCCAAAGCTCTCTTTATAGGACACTTGTGCATTGCGTGCAAGACTCAGATGAATCCTTCATATTTCAAGAAGAGATTCGAATGGATAATACTTAAAATGATCTAAACTATGATTTTATAATCAAAGTATACAAATATATAAATGTGTCTTTTCCTCTATTTCATTGTGTATATATGTATCCATAGATGCAACCATGCATATAATGATTTATGCATATCTTGCCATCTCCACATGCATCTGTCTATATATGTGTGACTATATCTATGGGTGCATGTATACATTGATGTACGCATATATGCACCTATGAATTGCATACAAACATCCACCTATATATGTATCTACTGATATTTTGCATGGATACATGTATATATGCATGTGTGGACTGATGCATCCATGTATTTGTCTTTCTCTTTGTCTCTGGCCAAATGGCCCCTACTCGCCAAAGTATCCTGGCCACCCATGGCCGTCAGGCAATTCCAGCGCCTTCTCCACCACCCACATGCCATTTAATGCATTTGCTTCAATTATTTTCACCCCTCCATGTGTTTGCATTTTCCTGATATTTCAATGCATTTAATTTGTATTCAAGGATCACGTATTTCTACTCACCAGTTATATATGCATATATGACTTCATCCATATTTGCATATGTATATGAATACATCCTTCCATGTAACATATGCATTTGTACCTATATCCAAATATGCATATATCCATGTATACATGTGTTCATATGTCCATTTTTCCATGTACTTCTCTTTTCAGTGTCTACATGTCTCTGTTGATGCAGCCATGCATATATCTGTGGTTAGCTTTACGTATTTATCTCTCCATGTATTTAATGTTCTCCACTCCATTAGCATTCACATGTTCTCTGTTTTTATGTTCTTCCATATTTATATTTTCCATAGTCTATGCATAAGAACTTCCACTTTGTCTTCTGTTTTGACTTTTCTATCCATAAATATCATTATATTTTTATATCCACTTTTCTTTTGTTGCATTTCGAGGAAGCTCAAGGATCTCAGTACCTTGTTCAGTATGAAGGAGAGTGAGAAATGCAACATGGGTCTCTTTCCTGTGTTAATATTGACGGACTCAGCCCTATGATGATTTTTAAAAGCATAACCAATACCAAACTACACATTCTTCCACCCCTTGTTACAAGAAATAATAACTTCATACCCTATTAATTCCATTTATTTCCATCTCCACCCTCACACGTCCTTTCTTCTCAAATCAAATGCATTTCAAAATCCAATTATTTGCTTCTATTGCCTCATACCAATGTGTTGTGTTCCTTTTTTCACTAAACCCAGCACTCTCATTGAAATTTTCATTTCTTCCATTTATTTGTAAGCATACAACTTGTAAACGACAAATTCATACCATTTACATTCACATTCATTCTCATATGCACCATCACATATCCTTGCCTCCCATGTCAGATACTTTGCATAACTTATTCATACACCTTATTTGCATCTCACCCTTTTCTCAATTCACTCCCTTTGTTCCACTCGCATAACTCATTCTTCTTTTTAACATTCACATATCTTTATCTATCTATACCTCAAATATACCTTCATCCATCACAACAAAATTCACAGCATACCAAACATAGAAAAAGATGAAGAAAATATCAAGGTTATGCAAATAAACACTGAGGGCTTCAAAAATAACACTCATAACATATAGTTCTATTCAAGAGTTTATTCCATAATGCCTTTTGTAAACCTTGTTTATTACAGATCCCTAAAAGCACGTATGACAGTTTCTTCAAGCCTCTAATGTGTACTCAGATTTAATAAATATTGCTTTTGCGCTTTTTTGTCTGTCTCATACAAGAAATCCAAGTAGGGTTTCACAGTGCTCTAAGGCAATTGTATGCTTTGATTATAAATTCACTTTTTAAACTACTTTTAGTATTGTTTATTTGACTCTTTTTGTTCAAATGCGAAGGTTTTATCTGCGTTTAATAGGAATTATTGTTTATAGTATGTTGTGACATACATTAATTAGATGTATCTCATCATCTTTCTTATTAGAATGCTAACAACCTTGATTTGTATCTGTTCTTCAATGTATCTGAATACTATGAACTATGAATTCTATTTGCATATCGCTTGGTTGTACATTCAATAGTAAGCACTACATAATGGTAGAAATCACAACTCATAGTATTCATATACACCCATGCACAAATACACGGTATTCAACACATTAACACGCACATGGTTTTCCAAGCCTTCTTTGTTACTTTCCTTTGATTAATAGTTCAAATGCACACAAAGCTAATTGCAATCATTTCTTTCTTTCAATTGCTAGCTACTTAAAGGCTAATTAGCAATTGCCTAATTATTTAGACATGGGACAATACAAGGATGAATAAGAAAATATGAACTTGCCTAAATGATCATGAATGATAGAACTATTTGGTAAAATGCTACATATACTGTGACATTTAAGCTTCAAAGACTACCAATGAACACCAAAACCTTCAAAACTCTCAGTTAACATGCAAAGGCCTGAGAAGAATTGATTTGCTAACTGAATGCGGTCATTTTACTTCAATTATTTAACACTTATTCTTAATTGTTTAATCACAATATGACTGAATGGCTAGCTGGCGCCAACCACACAAAAGCATTTCAAGCAAATGCAATAGGAATCTGTTATATACAGACACACATACATTGCAACATAGATACATGTATTCATATATACATAATTACATGCATACATATATACATGCAAACCTGTATGCATGGATGCATAAAGAGACTATGTTTCATGGGATTATTGAAGAGTTAACTTGCTTTCTATATGTTTCCATATTTTCCATGTCTGCCTATGACGACAATAACCACAATATTTAACAGTATTCCTCTATCCTTGATAATAGCTCATTGGTTCCAAAGCTCTCTCTATACGACAGTTGTGCATTGCCTACAAGACTCACATGAATCCTTCGTGTTTCAAGGACAGATTTGAATCAGTAACACTTAAAATGATCTAAACTATTACTTTACAATCAAAGTATCCAAATGCATTGCAACAATGCCAAACCCAAGTTCCATTTAAGATGTGCAATGAAAGTAAATAGAAGAGAAAATGCATTTGCTTTAAAGTTTATACAGCAATTTCAACAGGTTACACATGCATTTATAGATTGTGCTTCCTGTACCAAATTACATGGACACATCTATACATTTTTCCATGTCCAAATGTTCACATGGATCCATATATTTATGCATTCCTTTCATATATGCTTTGCTGGTATATAATTTGTTTTCCCTGTTTTCCTTTCGCTTCCTACTTTAAATGCTACTTGAGCATCACTATGCTTTCACAGATTTGTATTTCTACTTCAGTTTACTATTTTCCATTCAAATTTCTTGCTCACATGTCATGTATGCTTTATACTCTTTCCATTCTGTGCACATGCATACATCTATACATGTATGCCTCAAGCATTGTTACAAATGTGTAAGATTTTTTGCATTCAAAACTTCAAACAAAATAATAATACATTTTTGCTTCGTTGATAAGGTCATAAAGCAAATAAGTTTCTGGAAATGTGGACATGCACCCATGTAAAGGTGCTAATGTTCATTGGTATTTCTCTTTTCATGCTTGCCTCCTTAAATATCATTATATTTTTATATCTATTCATCTCTTGTCACATTTCGAGGAAGCTCAAGGATCTTGGAACTTTGTTTAGTCCAAAGGAGAGTGAGAAATGAGACACTAGTATTTCTTTTTTATTTGTATTGAGACATTCAGCCCTATGATGATTTTAAAAAAGCATAACCAATAACAAAATACACATTCTTCCACCCTTGCTTGGAACAAAAGTTCACTTCACACACTATCAAATCCACTCATTTCCATTTCCACGTGTGGACATTATTTCTTCTTATATCAAATACATTTCAAAATACATTTATACACTTCTCTTGCATCACATCAATGTCTTGCATTCCTTTTTTTTTCTCAATCCAACTCACTCATTCAATTTTTTTATATGGGATTCATATACCTTACTTGCATTACATCATTCTGTCAATTCCTTCTTTTTGTTGCACTTACATCACTCATTTTTCTTTACCACTCTTACATATCTTTATCTATCTATAGCTCAAATATACCTTCATCCATTAGAACAAAATTCACACCATACCAAAGGAAAAATTCAAAAAAATATCAAGGTTATGCAATTTAACATTGAGGGCTTTCAAAATAACTATGACAACATAGAGTTGTATTCAAAATAACTATCAAGGTTTCTTGGAGGCTAAAATGTATAGTCATTTTTCATAAATATTTACATATATCCATGCATTCAAGTGCATAGTTCGATATCCTTAATACACTTGGTCAAAAAACAATAATGTATGATTCTTTTGTTTCGATCATAAATGTTCTTTTTTATATCTGTCAAATGCAAATTGTTTTATACATTTTCCTAGCTTTCTTCACATAGCCATTTATACATTCTTGTTTACTAATGTATTGCTCATTTGTTTCAATCTATAATGTTTTTCTACTTCTTGTACAAGCTGTTACTTGTTTCTAACATTTCTAGCTTTATGGACGCAGGCATATATAGATTCTTCTTAACATACCAGGTTAAATGGACACATGTACACATTCGTGCATGCAAATGTCTTTATGAGGATCCATATTTTAATGCTTTCCTTCCATATATGCATTCATACTAACTTGTTTATTTATCTTGTTTTCTTTCATTTAATACTGCAAATGCAATTTCAGTCTCATCACACTTTCAGGCTTGCTCTAGTGCCGACGACGCTTTTCACTATTTTGTCCATCCTATGCACATCGCTAAATGTCTATATGCCTCCATGTACAATTTATGCTTCAACCATTGCTACGAACATTGTAACAATATTTTACTATACATTATTATAATAATTTATTGTTTCTACGCAAAGTGCTACATACATGTTCATTGTTTTATTGTATTTGCATTTTATCTTATCAATATAAAATTCTTTATATCTTATCTAATTATTTTTTTTCCAAAATATATACACATAAAAATAATCATTCGTATTTCATTAGCAACATTCAAATCTAGTTTGCAATAAAATCAATACCTTTGTACAGTTTCATCTAAGAATTTATCGTAAAATTTTTTACACTTATTACATTTTCAAAAGTTAAACTATTACATTTTATGTTATAGTTACACAAATCTAATCTTAGGTACTAAGCTTCTTTATTATAATTTTGCAAATTACTTATTGTTTATTATATAAACACAATTTTTTACTCATATTACATAAACAATATTAAAATCTTATTTATAATAAAATCAATACCTTTCTTGTCACTAATCTAACAATTCACTCTAATATAATGACATTGTTCTATACACAAAAATATCTTATCATTTTACATTCACAAGATTTAAATCTTAGTTATAAAAAAAATCAATAGCTTTATATATAATTTTGCAAATTACTTATTGTTTATTATATAAACACAATTTTTTACTCATATTACATAAACAATATTAAAATCTTATTTATAATAAAATCAATACCTTTCTTGTCACTAATCTAACAATTCACTGTAATATAATGACATTGTTCTATACACAAAAATATCTTATCATTTTACATTCACAAGATTTAAATCTTAGTTATAAAAAAATCAATAGCTTTATATAGTACTAATCTTCACACTACATTTAATAAAAAAACATTCCTTAATCATACAAAAGTTTATACTCAAATGAGCTACCCCTATTAATCTTCCATCTAACACTACTGTTCCTATTAGCACTTGCATTTTGTAATATGATAAACTAAAATAACTCAATTACAAATATCTCTACACCAAAACTTTGTTCCATTTAAAATGACTAATAAAATTTTCAGTCATCAGGTTCTCTAAATAAAAAAACATTGCACTAGTCATAAATAATTAATAGAAATTAAAATACAAAACCCCCATATACAAAACCCCACGTATACATGATACATGTGTTGCCATTTCACATGTCCCTATGGAACACGCTCCCCACGCATCCTACAAAATTAAAATACATTTATACTCCTATTTGTTGTTCCTAAATTTTTCCTAACTCCTAGCTATATGCCTCTTACCTCTTGGCAGGAACTCGACGCTTGCGTCACTTGTTTTTAAATAAGAATTGTTAAATTAATTAGGTTTATTTTTAATATGTAAGTGATATTTTATCAATGGTAAATTATTTTTTTGGACATGAGATAAATAAACCTATTAAGAAGATTATTGATATTATTATGAACTTAATTTTTAATTTAAGTTTTAAGAGGGAATAGTAGTGTTAGAAAAGTTAAATATTATAAATTGTAACACTGGGTAAGATAATGTTAATTGTCCATCATAATCAAATATATTTAATATTGAAATATTTTATCATAGTTTGATAGCAATGAGAATAATTTATTCTTATGGTTAATTACATTAATGGGATATTAAAATTGGGAGTAAAGTTAAAAATATTTAACTATGTGAATAGTATTAAAATTTATTTTTACAAAGATAATAATACTATCCATGAGTAAAGTGGGTTATGTTTAAAGTTGACTATTATTTAATTATTAGTTAGTAAAGTTAATAGTAATAGTAAAGTGATAGTTGGTAAAACTATTATTAATAATAATAAATGGTAAAACTAATAGTAAAGTGATAACTCGTCAAACTATTATTAATAAAGGTAAATTTATATTACCTTGATGATATTAAAAGTAAATATAGAATTGGAAAATTAGTAAATATATAATTAACGTTAATTTGGTAATACTATAGTAAGTGTTATAATATTAATATATATATTAAGAGAGATATTAATAATGTTGAAACAAAAAAATTATGGTGTTTTTCTAGCTTAAGATTGTGGGCATGACACTATGTATAAGCACATATATGTACAACACATCACCTTAACTTGGTAAAACATTGCCACCTAATTTTTAATAAAAGATTGATTTTTCTTGCATAATTTTTTGGACATTACACTTAGAGTCTTAACTAGCTTGATTATTGTGTTTAAAAAAAAAATGGTTAGGTTTTTCTAGTGAAAATTTTAGGCATGATAATTACATGAATTGATGCAGCTAGATCATGGATATATAGTCCTAAAAGAAGAAGAGATAACAAATGGGAGCCAAGGCAAAAAGCTGCTATTGTTAGAGTATTTCCTAGGTTTTTATCTATTCTTCCACGCAAGTCAAATAAGTGGGTTGACTTTTGTTTTTCAGAATTATTGTTGTACAAACCTTTTCATGATGTGGAATGATATATTGGTCATGATAACGATTCCATAATAGAAAAATGAGAGTCATTTCATTATAACCCTTGGCATGTCAAACGAATACCAACTCTAGAAAATGATAAAAAAAAATCAATGATTTTGAAATTGAAGAAAATGAAGCTATTCAAAGAAATACTACAAAGCATGAATGGGAAATAATATCTGGACTACATCATGGTCAAAATATTAAAGTTTCCAAAATAGATATTGTTGATGGGTATTTTTGTACCTTCTCAACACAAGCAACACAGAAGTATGCTACCTCTCTTGAAAGGTAGAAATCTACAAACAAGTTCCAGATAACTACCCCAAGGTCTCTCGGGTGTTAGGTCATGACAATGCTTGGAATAGTTCAATTGGTTGATGTGATTTGTTGGTAATCATAGGGTGGCCTTTATGGGTTACAAAGTATGGGAAGTTGGGTCTACAAATGGAGTTACAAAGTGTTGAAAATGAATGAAAAGTGGTTTCTCACTCAAAACAACAAGCTGAAACTCACCTCAATCACCAGGTTTGACATTGTGATGGTGCTTGGAATCCTACTCTAACAAGGAGTAAAAGAAATAGCAAAAGAGGAAAGGGTAAGAGAAGTTATTCTAAATCGAAGCTATGAATGAACAATAAAAATGTAGGATGCTACAGTAGACAGACTCCCATAAACTAAGTTTTGCTTGACCAAGAGAAACCTACAACTACATAAAACTAGTGCAATCTCCTTGGGTCTATAGATTTTCAGATTGTGCATCCACTTTATGAACATACAATTGAACTAAGATGCAACAATGAACTAAACAAGCCCAGGCTAACTTTACACAACAATTTTTCATCAACAAGTGCCAAAAGCATGGGCTAGAAGTCCATCAAATACTATAACAACAACCACCATTAAAGCCATTCAAGAAACTAACAACTAAATCTAACGTGGAAGTTGAATCATGCATGCATAATGAACAAACTTAAAGAAACACCCAAATTCACGCAATGCATTTTTCTATTGCTGCTAAATGCGTTTTACACCAATTCCCCAACACCTTACAAATGAGGAGCAAGCCCCTATTTATAGTTTTCCAAAAGGAGAATGAATGGCCAAGATTGATTTACATTGTGTGGCCAAGATTCATTACAAGTTAGGGTTTCACCTACCCCCAATATTTCACAATTCAAAATAAGCTTTTTGTCTTCTAGTGACCTTGGCATTGTAGCAATTTTGTCTTTTAGTGGTTGTCTTCCCTACTGTAGCTAAAACTGCTAAAGGTTGCCCTTTGTCTGATACATTTGCCACATCTTTCTAGCTAATTAGGTGTATTCTTCTGTAGATCTTGTTACTGATTTGTGTCACCGAGAAGCAAATATGTTGCTCTTGATTTTGGTGGATAGCTCTCAACAGTCATCATCATTTGGTGGAAAATAAAACAACTCCCTCCCATTCCATTTTTGAAAGCATTTCTCAACTTGGTATTACCTGACATAGATTCTTAAGTGGGCTTATTCAATTAGGTAGAACTCCCCTTCACGTCAATATTTAGATAAGTGACTCCTTTGGTGTTCACAATCACCCTCTAAGCACAACAAAATCTATGCCTTTAGCACAGTTCCATGAATCCTGCACATAAGAGGTGCAGTAAGTGCTTTCATACATAAATCAAGGCAAATGTTAGTGAAATCCTACAAACTCATTGTTAGATCCATCCATGCATCATTAAAATATCATAATATTCATCAATGTTCCACATTTGGAGCTCATTTGGACCATAAACATAAATGCGGGTGTAGGGGTGTGGGTTTCCCCTAGGCCAGAAGCTGTTCGGAGTAGCTAGGAGTAGGAGAGCGCCAAGGCCACAAAGACTCGCAGACAGCTGCCCACATCAAAAATTTCTGCATGGTGAACTTGCGATCAAATTCCATGTGAGGTGCTTTGGCACGTACAAAAATCAATTGTAAGGCACTTAAAGTTACCAAGTTAAGTTTGATGCATTTGCGGGTCTGAGGCATGCGGGTGTAGGAAGGTCAAAGGACGTTTGGAGTCTTCATTGTTAAGCAATGGAATTTAGAGCACAACGACCCATAGGTGGAAGTCCACACTACAAGACCTATGGGTGCTCAAACGTTAAGTACTATGTGCAACAGTTTGACCAATTTAGGAGATGCGGGAGGGAGCTACTAGGCTACCATCATATGTTCATTGTTAGGAACAATGTTGGAGGGACGATAGTCCGCTTAGGTGGACTCGCAGTGAGCTCGAGGACCTAGTGTATATGCCAACAACTTTCAAATTTAGGTAAGGGAAAAGCCTCTCGTGGAACCCACCATGCCGAAGGTCGGAGGTGTAAGGACGTTAGGGAACGACAATGGGGAAATAGCCACTCGCATGTGGTCGCTTGCACGAATCGGTCTACATAACTTTTTTGACTTAGCCGCTTCAGGAAAACCAAGGATGATAATGAAAGGGAAAATCTCCTAAGGAATGATTAAGCAAGGGTGAAAATGGGTCGTGAGACACTTGAAGTCATTAGATGAATCTTTGATGCTCTTACAAGTTTTAAGGATGTAGGTGACGTGAGGTGGAAAGGCATTAAAGCTTGGTTATTAAGTGATAGCATTCAGGAGGTGGCAACCCACATGCAAAGCTCCGCAAAGCCACAACTCTTAGGAATTTTGAGTTTTTCCAAATTAAGCACATGGAAGATGCATTAGAAGAGTTCCTAGACCTATTCTTCAATGATTTGGCCCTTTTCAAAAAATGTGGAAATCTGGAATGTGGAAGTCGGAGGGTCTGTTGCCTTAAAAATGACATTGAGCACACAAAAACCCACAGATAGCAACCTACAAAGAAATTCCCACAAACAGAGACAGAGGGATGGTGACCCGCAAAGAAATTCTTGTGGATGGCGACGGAGGGACAACAACCCACAAAGAAATTTTTGCGGATGGTGGCCCGCAATGAAATTTCCGTGGACAACAACGGAGGGATGACAACCCATAAAGAAATTCTCGCAGACGATGACAAAGGGATAATGACTTGCAAAGAAATTCCCACGAACGATAATGGAGGGATGGTGACCCACAGATAAATTCCTACAACTTCACAAAACTTAGTAAATTTGAGATTTTTCAATTTTAGCACATGGGAAAAGGGGCTAGAAAGAGTGCCAAGACATATTTCCTTGAGATTTGACTCATTTTGAAAAATGAAGAAATTTGGAATGCAAAAGCTAGAGGGTCTAACGCCCTTTACAACGACATTACTCAAATGGACTTCCACAAGCGGACTTCTACAATGAATTTTTTGCAATGTCTAAACACATGGAAAATTTGATGCAAACCCATTTAGGTATGTGAATACATTCCTTTTATTGGTCCTAGATGATGAAAAATTAAGTTTGCACCCTTTTTGGAAATGCAGAGATTTGCAAGGGGGAAGCCAGAGGGTCCGCCACCCTAAAAATGACAATCCGCACATGGAAACCTGCACACGGTGACCCGCATAAGGAATCTCATGGATGGCGACCCACAAAGAATTCCTGCGGAGGGATGACAACCCGCAAAGAAATTTCTACGGATGGCGATGGAGGGATGATAACCTACAATTAAATTCCCACGGATGGTGACGGAGGGACGGTGGTCCATAATGAAATTCCCATGGATGACGATGAAGGGACAGTGGCCCGCAAAGAAATTTCCATAGACAGTGATAGAGCGACGGTGACCCACAATGAAATTCCTACAAACGGCAATGGAGGGACGACGATTCACGAAGAAATTCCCATAACTTCACGAAAATCAATGAAAACTTGGCAGTTCACTTAGGCATCACAGAAACATCCAAAATCCATAGGCAACTTGCCCCCAAAGTCAAGAAATGATTTTAAAAGTGAAGCAAGCAAGTAGGGGCCAAGTTAGCAGGAGCAAGGTAAAAGTGAAAAAAAGGCGGTCCCTTCCTTCAGTTGTGCATGTGTGCAAAATATGCACAACAAATGTCAACTTGGATGGGAAATGCTCCGGAGCATTTCAATGGTAAACTGGAATCACGAACCCATAATTTCTAGTTCCAACATTCATACTAGGCCAAACAAATCGAACACTTGACCAAAGGATCAAAACCACTAGTCAACCCAACCTTCAGTAAGCTGAAAATCCAAGTGTGTGTAGATGCATTAATTCCCATCCTTAAGCCACTACAAGAACCTAATCTCTATCAAGTTAAGCTACGTAATTTATTCTAACTCCAAAAGCATCTAGGACATTGCCTCACTACCAATCAGGCGTCCATAGCCCCAACGAGGATGTTGTTGTGATTCTCCCAAACATTGCTCTACTACTAGCTAGGTGTCCATAGCCCTGGTAGAGTTGCTCAGATCCCCCTGAAAGTTGAATTCCTTTCTTTTTTATTTTCAATATCTTTCTTTTCTTTTCTTTTCTTTTGATTTTTCTCTTTTCAATTCTTTTTATTTCAACCCGCAAGCAGTGAAACTCTCACTCAAGGCTGAGAATCACAGTGGTGCTAAAGTATAATTTTAGATTTTTCACTTAACTGGACTTTGCAAAATGACCCATGGTGACCTCGAGATTCTTAAGATGTGAAACAGATAAGATTTAAGAATACATCAAAATCGGATCAACCACCAACTTATCCCCTTCGAATCAAACATACAGGTCACTTGGCACTAACGAAAAACCTTCACCGTCCACTCTGAAAACCTAATTAGAGTTTGTCGAAGAAATACATAGAACTGCCCCAAGGAATAAAGTGGTTGTTGTGCGTGCAAATGTACCCAACAACAAATGAAGAGACCTTGAACAAAGCAACAAAGCGGAAGCAAGCGAAAGCAAATAGAAAGCAAACACCTACACTAACCAAAGCAAGAAAGTGAAAGAAAACAACAAGGAAAATACTCTAAAGCAAGCTAACCTATGGAATACCAACTAACCTAACAAAATAAAGAAAGTGGGACTATATACATGAGAGTGAGATATTTACATGAAACCTACACTACTAAAAAAAAAGAGACTATGTACAAAGATATTTACAAAGGACCACGTCCAAGTAAGGAAAACTGACACTCACGCCCATTGGATTTCATAACGCATACACAAGCGGAAGGGCAATCGTTATAGTTCTAAGCCATGAAAACCCATCCTTATATTCAGAAAAATGAAGCTTGATATTGCAAACTTCAAATTCAATGATAGATTCAAGAAGAATCAATAGTTGAGGTACTTCATTAAACCCATGGCCAATCCATAAACAAGTCTATCTCCTCTCATTCCCATAATCAAAATGATAAATGCAACTGTGAGTATTCATAGGAGCAAGGAAAGATGGAACTTGGATGTCGCCATGCGAAGGTGGCAATGTTTGACAGTCGAGAGTGAGCACTGTATTATCGGTCGTTGCATGGTAGCCTCGAGTGGACATAATGGATGATGCAACATTCCTCTTGCATCACAAATCTATAGACCACAATCAAATTGATCAAGCAGTAGACCCTATGAAAAATCAATTTTTTTTAATTTCAAGGAACCTTGTACCTAATCTTAGCCTTGAATAAGGCTTGAAGAATGAGACAACAAGCACCTCTTCTGAGCTACCAGTGGAAACTACAACTGCCATTAGTTGTTAGGAGATACACACTGTCATGTTGGTCATCTGTGATCCTGGTAACTACTTGGTTGTTGTCCTCAAAAGGCAGCATGATGTCCCATCTCACTTCCCTTGTTTTGACTCCAATTTGTTTATATTTTATGTCATAAAAGCATGGCATGGACAAATTTGTCCTATTACAGCTCTCAGAGTGTGTAGGAGGATCATTAATGGTCAAGGGGGGAAGATCCCCAGTTGCGACCTGTAGTTGGCCAGGTATATCATCTTTGTGGGAGGCCACCAAGACATCCTTGCCTTGGTCTTCTTCTCCTTGTAGTTCATGCAGCTTGTTGGCCTCTTATAATCATTTTAATAACTAAGCCTTTACAGCCATGACTCAGAGATTGGACATCTAACCTAAATAGTTATTGTTACCTAATTTTCACCCTCAGGATCAATCAGGTAGAATATCATGTGACAGAGGTTCGAGAAGGCCAAGTGGAAAATTTGCACAAGGGAAAAAATCATGAATCTGATGCCAAGTCATAGGGACCTTAGTTTGGAAGCCTGCCTTGTTCAGGTTCGGCATGAAAATCTTCTAAGGGCAGAGTCGCCAGGACCCCAGGAATGTCACGGCGAGTGGGATTCACCTGTAGGTCCCTATCGGCAAGACATCAGATCAAGTCTCGGCGACAAAA
The DNA here is from genome assembly GCA_007258455.2 of Sequoia sempervirens. Taxonomy (NCBI): domain Eukaryota; kingdom Viridiplantae; phylum Streptophyta; class Pinopsida; order Cupressales; family Cupressaceae; genus Sequoia; species Sequoia sempervirens. The sequence continues at coordinate 49,655 of VDFB02217487.1, forward strand.
GGTTTTCACTTCGGCGAAGGTTCTTTTCTTTGTCCAAGGTCTCGACGAACGCATCGGGTCTCGCCAACAAAACAACGCAAGATCTTTTCAGCATATGTGTGCAGGTTTTGGAAAGAGGTCTCACCGATTGAGGATGTCTCGTCGAAGTCAGGAGATCTTGGCAAAGCAAGCGAGCTTCGCTAGGAAGTCTCGCCAAAGTCACAAGGTCCCCCCGAAATGAAATGGAGCTCTGCAAGAGGCAAGGGGCTCAAAAAAAGGTCTCGGAAAAGGGAGACGGTCTTGCCGATCAAAGGGAGGCCCCATCAAAACAACGAAAGGCCTCGATATATTTTCCTTCAGCAGGAGTCTCGCCGATTGTGAAAGACTTCACCAAGAGCAGTGGATATCGGTGTAAGGTCATGCCAAAGTGGAGATGTCTTGCCGACAGCAAAAGGAGCTCGGCGGATGATGTTGGTTTTGATGAAAGATGGTGGGATCGCTGTAAAGTCTTAGCGATGCGAAAGGTCTTGCCGATGCAGAAGGAGCCTGAGGGGGAAAAAGGAGGTCGGCAAGATGTCTTCCTGATGGGATGGAGCTCACCGAAGTATTTTTGGCTTCGCTAGGAGGTCACGCCGAAGTCTCATCAAAGTGAAGCAGTTTCGGCCAAGGGATAGTGGTCTTAGCGAAATGTTTTGCCGAGATGGAGAGGTCACGCCGACACCAAGGGGAAAGTAAACTCATCATTGGGCAGGATGGATGCTATCGCCATAAGGTCTGGCCAATGGGAAAAGTCTCCCGACGCAAAAGAAAGAGGGCCCTCGGCACAACTAAGGGTTCTCACCAAAATGTCTCAACGATTATAAAAAGTCTCCCTGAAATGAAGAGCTCAGCAAAAGCAGGGGGTTCTACAAGAGGTCTCGAAAAAGTGAAGATTTCTCCCCGATAGGAAGGGGAACCCACCGAAAGATAAAACAAAGGGAGAAATTCTCAGTGAACCGGTGGTGTCTCGTTGACAACAAAGGGAGATCACCAAGAGAAGATGCTTGGTATGAAGTCTGGCCGATAGGCCAAAGTCTCAGTGAAAGTGATATCGGCATGACAAATGAAGCCCACTATAACCTATCGCCGATGAATGTTTCTCTTGCCGAAGTGAAGCGAAGTGAGCTCGGTTCACCAAAGCAAGGTGCCTTCAGCACAACCTCTCACCGATGAAGCGATGTCCTACCGACAGGAAACCAATGGAAGTCTCCCCAACCTGAGGAAGTCTCGCCAAATCTGGAGCATAGCGGTAGGATAATGAAGCTTGGTGAGAGGTCTCACCGACGCACGAATTCCTCGCCGAGGAGTGAAGAGCCCGACGATGGGTTGAAGTGAGCTCAGAGAATGAAAAGGAGGTCGGTAGGATGTCTCACTGACCGAGTAGGTTCTAGTCGAAGTAAAATTGGAGCTCGCTAAGAGGTTGAAGGCCTCACCGTAATGTTCTGCCGAGTCGAAGGGGTCTCGCCAGTACGAAATGAACTTAGGGAGTCTCGATAAGACGTCTGGCCGACATATAGAGAGGCAATCTCAGCAAAGTGAAGTGAGCTCGGAGCGAGATAAAGGTGATCGTCAAGACTCTTAGAGCTCGCTATGACTCTTGCCAATGATAGTGAGTTTGTCGATGGCTGCAAAGAAGCATAATCGCATCAGGGAGACACAATTAAGTGTCTCACCAACATGCGATTCTGGTGATGAGTTTGTGACCGCCTGAGACAGCTTGTGTGGTGATTTGACTAGAAGAAGAAGATGATCAATAGGGTGAAAGACAACGTGTATCTGTTGTAAGACCAGGAGCATTCAAGGACCTCGACAGGGAGGTTAGAAAATAGGACATGATGTCAGGATCAGAATGAATGCAGTAGCTATGGAATATCTGAAGAAGGCTTCCTTGGGCAATCTTTCACACCGACATGGACAACAGGGACACAATGGCAGACAACATTAACTCCATAAAAAGATCTATGGGAGATCTTTTCTGGGAATGATATTTTTTGTAAGCCCTAAGGGGTTGGGATCTTTTCTATATATAAGGCATTTTTTTCCTTTTTGTAAGGAGTTCTAGAGTTTTGATGTATGCTCTTCTAAAGTATGTGGCCCTTTTGCAGTCCTCTCTCAGACTAGCATGTTTCTGTAACCCAATTTGGGACATAATATACAAAAGCTACCTTGATTACCATTGATGGCCCACCATTTTTGCCTTCTAATTCTTGTGAAGTATTGTGCATTATTTTTTATTCATTGAGCTACTTAGTGAAATATTCTCTTTCCTTATAGCTTTTGTTTCATATCATGCCTTTCTTTGCTGAAGTAGTATCATGTAGGTTACAAACTATGTTTACTTAATCCAGCACATGAGCTTCTAGCTTGTGAAGATCTGTCTTTCCTTCTTGAAGGCATGTGCATGTCAAACCTGTTTGAATGTTTGATCTATAGGATCTTGTTGTGCAGTCTCATGGCTGTCACCAGTATTCAAGTGTAGCTCGAGTATCTCATTGTTCCTGTCATTTCGATGCATCACCTTAGAGTTTAATTTTCATCTTTATGCATTATCTCTCTCCCTTTTCCTTCAAAAAATAAGTAGTTTTAGGTGATACATAAAGGAAGTCGGCCTTCTCCGGAGGTTGACCTCTGCTTATAAAGAAACCCACATCTTTAGGGGTCTTCCCATGTTACACTAAGATGTTGAACATCAGGTTCAACAAGGGTGCAACTTCAGGTGATAATAGTTTTTGGCACGCCTGGTGGGACTGTCGAGCAAACAGTTTGAAAATTTTCATATCTATTATTGGTTTTTATATGCAACCGGTAAGATTCATGCCTTTCTCAGGTTAACATCAACATTTCATGGCGACTTTGTGTACCAGTGCCTCATTGAGAACTTCAACATACTAAGGAATTTGGTGTCTACCTCAGTATCTTCCAGCCTTTGGAGGTAGTTTGAACAACACTTGGCGACTCTGAGCTCAGATCTTCTAGTTTCACAGGCACAAGTGTTGGTATGTCTCAAAATAATCTTATAATTATGAGTCCCCAGCTCTTGGATTGAAAAGATGTCAAATATTCATGAAGATGCTTACTATTACCCTCCATATCATGAGTATGTTGCTCCTACACACCCATATCAAAGTGTATTGGACTTGCTCCAAAAAATTGACCATACATTGTGGGATCTTAGTCAAGGTCTTCACAACATGGAGATTAATGATATTAGTAAAGTGCTTGCATACCTATCTAAGATGTTGGTTGATATCAAGGTGCAAAAAGGTATCATTATGTGACAGCAATAGATGGCTGAGCAAGTCTAATTTTATGACCATGGGAGAGTGGCAAAAATAATTTAGTTCAAGGAAGGCCTTGAACAGGAAATAGCTGCTAAGGAAGAACAAATGAAGCTGCTCTCTGCTAAGGTGCATAATATTCAAGATTAATTTGATTATCAGCACGAACTAATGGAGGGGTTGCAAAGGAAGCAATTTGAAGAGAACCTTGCCCAACAACTGGTTGTATCAGAGGCAAAAAAGAGGTTAAATTTTCTAAACAGGAGGAGAGGCAAGAGCTAGGACGGTAGATAGTTGAAGATCTTCAATTGTAGGCAGAGGATACCCAAGTTTCATTGGAAAAGGGGCCACATAAAGAAGAACAATTGACTTCTTTATTTGATCAGCTACCTGGTTATGTTGAGCAAGTGGAAGAAAACCTGAAGGTTCCTGGTCTACTAGTTGATTTTGAACAGCCAGAGAATATTGCTCACCTATTCAATGAGCTTCCTCAATTTGTCAATGAAGATGAGGATCTCACATGCATGATAGCATCTATGCCTGGTATGGAGTAACTAAATGATAGAATTCATCTAGATTTAATGCAAAATTATGAGTTAGATGATGTCATAGAAGCTTTTTGATCCAACATAGATGATGAACTAGTATCATATGAAAGGGAAGCATGTGATCAGCCCATTCAAGTTGGTGAGATGAAATATGCTAACCAATTTTTTTTGATAAATTAACACAACATAACCAGCAATAGTTAACTGGATTAGCATTAGCATCAAACTGAAAACTGAACTTGAAACGAAAACTACTCAACGTCATGAATGTGCACTCAAGATCCCACTGAGGGCGAGTTGCTAACATATGATAGAGTGAATAAATTTGAAATTATAAACTGATAGGCAGATAACCAGCCATGAAAAGCATTTCCACACCACTAAATAGTGGGGGGAAAAGATTACAATAAAAACAATTCATCCGCTGTGGCAGGCATCCACAGAGCTGTGGGGATTCACCACTATGAAAGTGGGTATAAGAGAGTTACAAAACCGATTGTCCACACTGGCGGTAAACCATCCAGGGGTAATTTAATGATAAAACAGTAAGTAATTGCAGAACTGAAAGATTGGTTGGATTAGTAATGCTTAATCTCAACCTTACAAATTAAACTCTACAGATTACAAATTACAATGATAAGGAATGAACCTTAGATATGAAGTATGAACTTTTACAATGATATAACACTCAAATACTGAAGTATAAGACTAAAAAATGGAAATTGAAATAGTCTGATATAAAAATCAGAATTCTGGAAATTCAACTAGCAAACTGTGAATTCATGAAATGCTCATAAGTTGATCAATTTACCTCCGAATGAAGAGATATCAAATGCAAAATCTTTCTAAAGGTTTGGCACCCAGGATAAAGTCCAGAAACAATGACCAAAAGCTCCCATTTATTTAGCACAGATTCCAATGCTCCTTCAAATGGTACGGCCTCCTTGGAAAATTGACTTTGCAAGATAAAATCAGCAGCTTGGAATTAAATTCTAATTTTTTGTGGAAGGTAGCGCCTTGTGTCAACAAATGAATTTCCAAAGTACCCAGAACAAAAATAAAATCACTCCAAAAGATATGAACAAAAATCAGTTTCAACTGTAGATAAACCAGGAAACCAAAACTGTGAAAATAGTCCAAAATTCTTCAATCTTTGATGCTCAATCTGCTAGTCTGATGTTGAGAAGCAGCAATGTAGCCAACTAGGTGTTATATTGCAAACACGAAATTGGATGAAAGGCTAGGAGGTAGACATCCTCGAAGCAATATGTCAATTGTCATTTCGACAGCATAACTTTAGCGTAATTTTCATGGATCAAATGCTGGAGCAAAGACCTTCAATAAATAAGAGCTCACAAACTCTTCAAATGCCTGAGAAGCAGATCAAAAGACACAGGAGACCCTTCAAATTCCCAAAAACCTTCAACTTCTCAAGGTGGTGTCCAAAATTGCATAATAAGAATTTTCACTTTATTTTAAAATTCACTTTTAGAAAAGTGGCGTCTATTTTCCCAAGGCATAATATTCATGATAAAAAATTATTAAACTCTCCATGAAGGCGTCACCCTTCAAGGTCCCCTTTTTTAAACACAACTTTAAGCTGTTCAGCTAGGCCAAGGGTCAACTGCATAATATAACCTTAATGCCTTATTTCAACATAAAAATTGCCTTCAGAGGTCAAATAAGAACTGCAATTAAATGCTCCAACTAGAAATGAAGTACTGAGAGCTGAAAAACACCATACTGCTTAAAATAGAATTTACTATAAATAGTAAACTCATAGAAAATGCCAAGGAACCTCCGAACTGGAAACCCTAATTTTACATCATTCATGCCTACAGGCTTCCGAAATAGGTGGATGAGTGACACAATGGATTACTGATGAGATGGGGACATTACAGTCCGCCCTCCTCGAAATTTCTTGTCCTCAAGCAACTGAAAAGATGGATGCAACAAAATCTATTCTCCTTCCCACGTGGCATCTTCAATAGGTAAATTCCTCCATCTAACCAAGTATTCTTTGATTGTCCTTCTCCTCAAAGAACGCTCTCTAGTATCAAGGATTTCTTCAGGAATCAACACCAACTGACCTTCCTCATCCAATGGAGGTAATTCTGATGTAGCCACCACATTGTGTCCAATTGCCTTCTTGAGGCGTGACACATGAAAGACATTATGTACTTTGCTTTCAGCTGGGAGCTCCAACTCATAAGCAACTTCACCAATCCTCTTAGTGATTTTGAAAGGACCATAAAAACATGGCTTCAACTTTTTTGCACCACTTTTCTTGAGAGAAGATTGTCTATATGGCTGAAGCCTCAAATAGACCATGTCCCCAATTTCAAAAGACCTTTCAACACGCTACTGATCAGCGTATAACTTCTGCTAATTTTGAGCTTGTTGCAAATTTTCCTTGAGGGATTTCAATATGTCTTCGCTCTGTTGTAACATATCCAGTGCTTGTGGAGCTCTGCTATCACCAAACACTAAATCAACAAAATTAGTAGCCTCGTAACCATAAAGAGCCATAAAAGGTGACATCTTAATTGACATGTGATAAGAAGAGTTATAACAATACTCTCCTAAATGAAGCCATTTAATCCAAGCTCTTTGTTGTCCTGAAACATAGTTTCTTAGGTAACCCTCTAACCATTTGTTCACGATTTCTGATTGCCCATCTGTTTGTGGGTGATAACTAGTGCTTGGAGTAAGCATTGTCCCACTCAATCTGAAGATCTCTTGCCAAAAAACACTTAGGAACTTGTTGTCCCTATCACTAACAATAGTTTTAGGCAACCCATGCAAACGGAAAACCTCTCTGAAAAATAACTCAGCCACTTGAGTTGCTGTAAATGAAGTGGTGACAGCAAAGAAATGAGCAAATTTCGTTAATCTATCAACCACAACAAAAATACAATCACGTCCTTGCACTTTGGGCAACCCAGTGATGAAATCCATGGCAATACTTTCCCATTTCTGATTCGAAATGGGCAAGGGCTGTAGCAAACCAGCTGGATAGGAGTGTTCATTTTTATTTCTTTGAAAAATTGGACACTCTCTAATGTAGTTCAAGACTTCTTCTTTTAACCCTTTCCAAGTGAACCTTTCACGAATCTGCTTATAAGTCTTGAAAATTCCTTGATGACCAACAAGGGGAACATCATGAAAAGATTGTAGAATCTTCTTTTTAAGCTTAGATTCTTGTACTAAAAATATTCTATCTTTATAATAAATTAACCCATCAACCAACTTATACCTTTCATCAACCAAATGACCTTCTAACAAGTTGGTTGCAAACTAATTTTTAACATAATCAGCAACAATTAACTCCTTCCAATCTACTGATAACTCACAAAGTGACTGCAAATGAGGCCTTCTTGAAAGAGCATTAGCCACTATATTATTTTTTCCTTTGACATATTCAATGTCAAAGTCATATGCTTGGAGCTTACTTACCCACTTCTGCTGCCTTTCATTCAAATCCTTTTGGCGCATAAAATGTTTAAGACTATTATGGTCAGTCTTAACAACAAATTTACTTCCCACCAAGTACTGACGGAATTTAGACAAAGCATGCATGATGGCAAGCATCTCTTTGTCATAAATAGAGTAAATTTTTTCTGCCCCTCTCAACTTCCGGCTCTCGAAGACAATAGGATGTTTGTCTTGCATTAGAATAGCTCCAACAACTTCACCTGAAGCATCACACTATAATTCAAAATATTTTGTAAAATCCAGAAGAGCCAACACAGGACATGTACTCATGATTTGTTTAAACTTATCAAAAACTTCTTGTGCCTTTTTAGTCCAAAGAAAAGCTCCTTTCTTTGTAAGATCTGTGAGAGGTGCTGCTTGATGAGAATAACCTTTCACAAATCTTCTATAGAATCCACATAACTCCAAAAATCCTCTCAAATGAGAAATATTCTTTGGAGTTGGCCAATCAAGAATGGCCCTTATCTTTTATGGATCCACTTTCACACCCTTTGAACTGATAATGTGGCCAAGATATAAGAGTTATGTCAACCCGAACTCACACTTTGATTCTTTGGCGAACAAACATTCCGTCTCTAAAATACTAAGCACTTCTTCCAAATGCTTAAGGTGCTCTTCCCATGACTTACTAAATATGAGAATATCGTCGAAGAAGACGAGCACAAACTTCCTCAACTGCTGTCTAAAAATCTTGTTCATACAAGATTGAAATGTGGCTAGAGCATTTGTCAAACCAAAAGGCATGACAAGAAATTCAAAATTCCCAAAATGGCATCTAAATGTTGTCTTCTCTATATCTGCCTCCCTCATTCTGATTTGGTGATAGCCTGAACGAAGATCAATCTTTGAGAAGAACATGGCCCCATGGAGCTAATCAATAAACTCGTCAATCCTAGGGATTGGATATCTATTCTTGATGGTTTTCTGATTTAATGCATAGTAGTCAACACACATACGCATTGTACCATCTTTCTTTTTGACCAGCACCACTGTAGAAGCAAAAGGACTCTTGCTTGGTCTAATGAAGCCACTTTCCAACAACTCCTTGATGGCTTTTTCAATTTCATCTTTCTGCCTCTTTGGATAGCGGTAAGGTGTAGTCATAACAAGTTTTGCTCCCTCTTCTTATTCAATCACATGCTCAGAACCTCTTTTAGGAGGTCTTCTAGGAGGTAGGCTTCCAAAGACTTTGCTCTTCTTTGAAAGTAAGGCTTGAATATCAGGATGATATTGCCTTTTCTCCTCTACCGAATCAGCTGGTAGAACCATACATTTAGTAGCCCATTCAACCTGATCGTGGCAGATCAGCCTTTCCATCCTCTTCAAAGACACAATTCGAGGGCCTCCATTTGACATCCCTCTTAGAACAACCTTCCTTCCATTAGACTGAAATTTCAGCTCCATAGTTTGCAAATTCAATGTGATCTCTCCAAGAGATCGCAGCCATTGTATGCCCAACACAACATCAGTGTCTCCAATTCCCACCACATAAAAATCATCTTTAATCTCATGATTCCCCAATTGCAAAGAGAGGTTAGGAATCTTCCTTGTGCAAGACATAGTAAAACCATCAGCAACCATTACCTTGAAACCATCAAAGTCTTCAGTCTTCAAACCTTTTCTAGCAACTAGTCCTTCATCAATAAAATTGTGAGTTGCTCCGGTATCAATTAGAGCAACTATCCTTTGTGAATTTACAACTCCATGAACCCTAAAAGATTCATTTTTTTGGAAACTTGATAGTTGTGCGAAAGCACTACCATCTCCCACCTCTTCGGACTTGTCTTCTGGAACTTCTTCACCTTCACTACTTGCTGATTCGTATTGATCAGACGAATCAGATTCTGATCCATAATCAGAATAGCCCTCCATTCGATTTGCTTTGCCTCTTCCATAGCAACGGTGACCCTTAACCCAAGGATCACGGCAAGTGTAACAAACTCTCCTAGCTGTTCTTTGATCTCTTCGACAACGGCAGGCTTTCTGGCTGAATGGTTTGAAACTTAGGCCTTGGGGCTGCTAACTCCATGCTCCTAGCTTTCTTGATAGCTTCATCTAATGTTGGTGGATCAAATGCTTTGACCCAACCCTTCAAAGGCTCCATTAAACCTTCAGCAAAAAGAACCACAAGTCTTCTTTCAGTAATGTTAGGCACCATTACTGACAACCTCTGAAAATCAGCCACATAGCTTTCTAAAGATCCTTGCTGTTTCAATTGTGCCAATTCTCTAAATCTCAATTTTGGATCTTTGGTGTCAAATCTTTCAATCAACTTATTGGTAAACTCTCCATATGTGCGAACTAGGTTATGGCCAAGAGTGACCAAACCGTGAGTCCACCATTCATGAGCTATCCCATCTAAATGCAGAATAGCAAATTTGATAGCATCTTCTTCTAGCATAGGTCTAAGAGAGAGGTAGTTATCTAACTTTTGTACCCATGATCTGGCTGTACACTTATTACTACCGTCAAAATGTTCCATAGTGATCTTTCCCAATGCCTGGTAGAAATCATTTCTAGGTGCTGTAGGAGGACATTGATCATTCCTTCCACCATTTCTCTTACTTCTTTGATTCATGTATTGATCAAAGGTCCAAGTACCCCTCAAATCAAGAGGTAAAGAAACGTACTCCATGTAAGCTTGACGAGCATCATCAGCAAAGTTTGGAGCAGCTTCAACTAGTTGTTGCTCTTCCCTTGGTGTGAAGATGGGAAAAAGGGGTCTAGAGGATGACCCACTAGGAATTGCAGCATGCTGACCTACAATTCTGTCTCTTGTATTCACCTCAGGACTGCCACTATTATTATTTCGATTAACTCCACTGCTTTCTCCAGTTGAGTTATTTTGGGGCTAAATGATATTCTGAGCTGCTTGCTGGTCCAACTTGGACAATAGCCGGGACATCATATCTATCATCCCATCAAACTTCTTCTCAACTCTGTCCCTCTCATCATTATCTCTCCTTATAGTGTCTGACATTATTACAACTGTCTGATCAACCACTTCCACTGAATTATCTGAACCTTCCACTGTTTTACCAAGATCTCTTAGGAATTTTGAGAAGGTATCTACTTCTGGAACGGCCAGAAACTGATACTGATTTCTAGCCTAACTTCTGGTGTATGGCCTAATATCTCTCTCACTCATTAGATAACCAACTGTAAATTGCCACAGGATGGCAGGGTCTTTTGCTCTGATACCACTGAAATATGCTAACCAATTTTTTTTGATAAATTAACACAACATAACCAGCAATAGTTAACTGGATTAGCGTTAGCATCAAACTAAAAACTGAACTTGAAATGAAAACTACTCAACGTCAAGAATGTGCACTCAAGATCCCATTGAGGGCGAGGTGCTAACATATGACGGAGTGAAGAAATTTGAAATTATAAACTGATAGGCAGATAACCAGCCATGAAAAGCATTTCCACACTACCACTAAACAGTGGGGGGAAAAGATTACAATAAAAACAATTCATCCACTACAGCGGGCATCCACAGAGCTGTGGGGATTCACCACTATGAAAGTGGGTATAAGAGAGTTACAAAACCAATTGTCCACACTGGCGGTAAACCATCCAGGGGCAATTTAATGATAAAACAATAAGTAATTGCAGAACTAAAAGATTGGTTGGATTAGTAATGCTTAATCTCAACCTTACAAATTAAACTCTGCAGATTACAAATTACAATGATAAGGAATGAACCTTAGATATGAAGTATGAAATTTTACAATGATATAACACTTAAATACTGAAGTATAAGACCAAAAGCTGGAAATTGAAATAGTCTAATATAAAAATCAGAATTCTGGAAATTCAACCAGCAAACTGTGAATTCATGAAATGCTCATAAGTTGATCAATTTACCTCTGAATGAAGAGATATCAAATGCAAAAGCTTTCTAAAGGTTTGGCACCCAGGATAAAGTCCAGAAACAATGACCAAAAGCTCCCATTTATTTAGCATGGATTCCAATGCTCCTTCAAATGGTACGGCCTCCTTGGAAAATTGACTTTGCAAGATAAAATCAGCAGCTTGGAATTAAATTCTAATTTTTTGTGGAAGGTGGCGCCTTGAGTCAACAAATGAATTGCCAAAGTACCCAGAACAAAAATAAAATCACTCCAAAAGATATGAACAAAAATCAGTTTCAGCTATAGATAAACCAGGAAACCAAAACTATGAAAATAGTCCAAAATTCTTCAATCTTTGATGCTCAATCTGCTAGTCTGATGTTGAGAAGCAGCAATGTAGCCAACTAGGTGTTATATTGCAAACACGAAATTGGATGAAAGGCTAGGAGGTAGACATCCTCGAGAGCTCACAAACTCTTCAAATGCCTGAGAAGCAGATCAAAAGACACAGGAGACCCTTCAAATTCCCAAAAACCTTCAACTTCTCAAGGTGGCGTTCAAAATTGCATAATAATAATTTTCACTTTATTTTAAAATTCACTTTTAGAAAAGTGGCGTCTATTTTCCCAAGGCATAATATTCATGATAAAAAATTATTAAACTCTCCATGAAGGCGTCACCATTCAAGGTCCCCATTTTTAAACACAACTTTAAGTTGTTCAGCTAGGCCAAGGGTCAACTACATAATATAACCTTAATGCCTTATTTCAACATAAAAATTGCCTTTAGAGGTCAAATAAGAATTGCAATTAAATGCTCCAATTGGAAATGAAGTATTGAGAGTTGACAAACACCATACTGCTTAAAATAGAATTTACTATAAATAGTAAATTCACAAAAAATGCCAAGGAACCTCCGAACTAGAAACCCTAATTTTACCTCATTCATGCCTACAGGCTTTCGGGATAGGCAGATGAGTGACACAACGGATTATTGATGAGATGGGGACATTACATGAGACTATTGAAGAGGTTGTTGAAGATAATGCCTTGTAGCCTGTGAACTTATTGGATGAGCTCCCCCACCTTGTTGAAGAGGAGGTATATTCTGTCATGGACAAAGAGCATAAGGAGCCATAGTTCGAAGATTTGTTTGCAGTTATCCAACAAGGATATCAGCTCCTTAGTCAAGAATATTAGACTGTAGCAGCCAACAAACAACCTGCATATTACCTTCAATCAAAATCCTTTCAAGCAAAAGATGAAGTCTTTAGAGATAAAAAAGAGACCAATAGGGAGAGTTCAAGTTTTACCCTTACCAGGGGCTGTCCAATCAGGTACCTAACTCAGATGGAGTCCAATACTGCACCAAGAACAGATCTTACACCCAAGCATGAGGGTACTGCTCAGGAGGAGCGCACTCAAGTTACCTTTCCACCTCAGAACGGGAATGTTTACATTCCATATGAAAAGGTTAGTAAGCCTGAATATGTTCTGCAAGAGGTCTTGCAACCATTGGTTGAATTGTCATGCATGCTTTATTTCTCTTTAGTTGTTCTCCAGCATGGCAAACATTGTAAATTTTTTAGAAAGGGTAGTTATTTTACCCAACCTGTCAATGGGTTTGTCTAACCAATTTCTTCTTGGTTAGTATAGGGTAGGTTTAGTTGTTTTTTCTTTCCCTAAGTGTTGTTTCAACACATGTAAATATTTTATTTCAGTTTTTCTTGTTTTCAATAATTTTCCCAATGTTCTGGGAAGTCTCAAGATGAGTTACAGCCATGTTCGAAGCTGCTCTTGATCTTTTCTGAGTTGTCCCAATGACTCCATGCCCAATGGATTGTCCTAGGCTACTGGTCTTCATGTTTAGCAGGCAAACATCCAGCAAAGGTCGCCAGAAATATTACCTAATTTTCACCCTCAGGATCAATTAGGCAGAATATCATGTGACAGAGGTTCGAGAAGGCCAAATGGAAAATTTGCACAAGGGAAAAAATCATGAATCTGATGCCAGCTCGTAGGGACCTCAGTTTGGAAGCCTGCCTTGTTCAAGTTCGGCATGAAAATCTTCTAAGGGCAGAGTTGCCAAGACCCCAGGAATGTCACGGTGAGTGGGATTCACCTGTAGGTCCCAATCGGCAAGACATCGGATTGGGTCTCGGTGATAAAAGGTTTTCACTTTGGCGGAGGTTCTTTTCTTCATCCAAGGTCTCGACGAATGCATCAGGTCTCACCGACAAAACAATGCAAGATCTTTTCGTTGTATGTCTGTAGGTTTCAAAAAGAGGTCTCACTGATCGAGGATGTCTCACCAAAGTTAGGAGATCTCGGTAAAGCAAGCGAGCTTTGCTAGGAAGTCTCGCCGAAGTCACAAGGTCCCCCTGAAATGAAATGGAGCTCGGCAAGAGGCAAGGGGCTCAAAAAAAGGTCTCAGCAAATGGAGACGATCTTGCCGATCAAAGGGAGGCCCCACCAAAACAATGAAAGGCCTCGATATATTTGCCTTCGGCAGGAGTCTTGCCAATCGTGAAAGACTTCACCGAGAGCATTGGATATCGGTGCAAGGTCATGCCAAAGTGGAGATGTCTCACCGACAACAAAAGGAGCTTGGCAGATGATGTTGGTTTTGGCAAGAGATGGTGGGATCGCCGTGAAGTCTCAGCGATGCGAAAGGTCTTGCCGATGCAGAAGGAGCCTGAGGGGAAAAAAGGAGGTTGGCAAGATGTCTTCTCGACAGGATGGAGCTCACCAAAGTATTTTTGGCTTTGCTAGGAGGTCACACCAAAGTCTCATTGAAGTGAAGCAATTTTGGCCAAGGGATAGTGGTCACGGCGAAATGTTTTGCCGAGATGGAGAGGTCATGCCGACACCAAGGGGAAAGTAAACTCATCACTAGGCAGGATGGAGGCTATCGCCTTAAGGTTTGGCCGACGGGAAAAGTCTCCCCGATGCAAAAGAAAGAGGGCCCTCAGCACGACTAAGGATTCTCACCAAAATGTCTTGGCGATTATAAAAAGTCTCCCTGAAATGAAGAGCTCAGCAAAAGCAGGGGGTTCTACAAGAGGTCTCGGCGAAGTGAAGATGTCTCCCCGACAGGAAGGGGAACCCATCGAAAGATTAAAAAAGAGAGAGAAAGTCTCAGCAAACTGGTGGTGTCTCACTGACAACAAAGAGAGATCGCCAAGAGAAGATGCTCGGTATGAAGTCTAGCCGATAGGTCAAAGTCTCAGCGAAAGTGATATCGGCATGACAAATGAAGCCCGATGTAACCTCTCACTGATGAATGTTTCTCTTGCCAAAGTGAAGCGAAGTGAGCTCGGTTTGCCAAAGCAAGATGCCTTCAGCACAACCTCTCGCCGATGAAGCGATGTCCTACCGACAAGAAACCAACGGAAGTCTCCTCGACCTGAGGAAGTCTCGTCGAATCTGGAGCGTAGCAGTAGGATAATGAAGCTCAGTGAGAGGTCTCACTGATGCACGAATGTCTCGTCGAGGAGTGAAGAGCCCAACGATGGGTTGAAGTGAGCTCAGAGAATGAAAAGGAGGTTGGTAAGATGTCTCATCGACTGAGTAGGTTCTGGTCAAAGTAAAATTGGAGCTCGCTAAGAGGTTGAAGGCCTCACTGTAACGTCCTGTTGACCCGAAGGGGTCTCGCCAATACGAAATGAACTCAGGGAGTCTCGCTAAGATGTCTGGCCGACATACAGAGAGGCAATCTCATCAAAGTGAAGTGAGCTCAGAGTAAGAGAAAGGTGATCGGCAAGACTCTTAGAGCTCGCTATGACTCTTGCCAATGATAGTGAGTTTGTCGATGGCTACAGAGAAGCATAATCACATCGGGGAGACACAATTAAGTGTCTCACCGACATGTGATTCTGGTGATGAGCTTGTGACTGCCTAAGACAGCTTGTGTGGTGATATGACCAGAAGAAGAAGATCAATAGGGCGAAAGACAACGTGTATCTATTGTAAGACCAAGAGCATTCAAGGAGCTCAACAGGGAGGTTAGAAAACATGACACAATGTCAGGATCATAATGAATGCAGTAGCTATGGAATATCTGAAGAAGGCTTCCTCGGGCAATCTTTCACACCGACATGGGCAACAGGGACACAATGGAAGACAACATTAACTTCATAAAAAGATCTATGGGAGATATTTTCTGGGACTAATATTTTTTGTAAGCCCTAAGGGGCCGGGATCTTTTCTGTATATAAGGCATTTTTTTCCTTTTTGTAAGGAGTTCTAGAGTTCTGATGTATGCTCTTCTGAAGTCTGTGACCCTTTTGCAGTCCTATCTCATACTAGCATGTTTCTGTAACCCAATTTGGGACATAATATACAAAAGCTACCTTGATTACCATTGATGGCCCACCATTTTTGCCTTCTAATTCTTGTGAAGTATTGTGCGTTCTTTTTGATTCATTGAGCTACTTAGTGAAATATTATCTTCCCTTATAACTTTTGTTTCATATCGTGCCTTTCTTTGCTGAAGTAGTATCATGTAGGTTACAAACTATGTTTACTTAATCCAACACATGAGCTTCTAGCTTGTGAAGATCCGTCTTTCCTTCTTGAAGGCATGTGCATGTCAAACCTATTTGAATGTGTGATCTACAGGATCTTGTTGTGCATTCTCATGGCTGTCACCAGTATTCAAGTGTGGCTCGAGTATCTCATTGTTCCTGTCATTTCGGTGCATCACCCTAGAGTTTAATTTTCATCTTTATGCATTATCTCTCTCCCTTTTCCTTCAAAAAATTAGTAGTTTTAGGTGATACACAAAGGAAGCCGGCCTTCTCCGAAGGTTGACCTCTGCTTATAAAGAAACCCACATCTTTAGGGGTCTTTCCATGTTACATTGAGGTGTTGAACATTAGGTTCAACAAGGGTGCAACTTCAGGTGATAAAAATTATCTCAATCATCATGAAGGTGCATTTAACTTGTCAACCCAGGGATGTGAACTTGAAATGGGCCAACACAATATGTGCACTAGGAACTCTTAAGTAGCCATTTCTATTCTACAACTAAGAAACACATAATACTGAAAGTAAATCGCTTCAAAGGGAAAGAGACAAATGTTGAATATCAATCAATGACTATGCTAATATGAAATGCATAACAGGAATAAATATCTGAGCAACAAACAAGAAACTACTCTGTCTGCTTTGGCTGCAGGAATAGACAAAAAATGGACTTCTAGTAGCTGCAAGAATAGTTGATGCCAAATTTCTCACATGTACTAAAGAACAAGTAATACTAAACTAATGCTAAACTAAGAAGACAAATTACTCACCAAGTGGCCCCCCTTGGATAAGTATCCTCTAAACTAATAAGAACTCAAATGCTTGAACTCATAACTTTATTTTATTCACTGTAAATCATGCATACTAAAAGTGTAATGCATTTATATCACTAAAACTAGAGAATGAGAGTACAATATCAAATTGTGCAACCTCTTGAAGAAGGAGCATCAAATTATTATTTATACTACAGCTAAACAAGGCAGTCAACTCCATGACTAGGAGGATGCCATTTAGGGAAAATAGGGGAAAGTGGAGCGATGACAGTTACGCATGCATGGAATCTGGCCAGACATGTAGGTCAGACGCAGAGTCAACACAACAACAATGCCCATGCATGCTCAATCATTAAGGTTCACTACAAGGCGGTTACGTTCAGTTGCATGAAGAATCTTTTACCATTGGCTGCCTTTGACTTGGAGTGATTCCTCAGCTGGTCGTTATGGTGCATGCCCAGCTAGCGGTGTCTTCCTCGGCTTGGCATATTAAATCTGCATGTCAAGGTCAATATGCATAATAACTACACATCTATAATCACTCTAAGAATCATTCATTAATCACATGCAAAGTCAATATAGGTAACCCACATAATATGTCAAATGTCATTAAAGCTTGCATAGATAGGATAATGTCAAATTTCAATGGGTTGAGGGAAACATTATGCAAATACCAACATTTAATCATGAAAGTTCATGACATCTATCAGCAAATAACTATAGATTCTACCCAAAACGAGACCAAAAACTAGGCTCATCACTCCCCCAACCTAATGTTTTGTTGGTCCTCCAACAAGGGAAGAGTTGTTTTTCTACTTGGTCAAGGCTCTAAAATTTGCAACTAAGAGTTGTCCAACATTAGTGGTTGCAGTGCGTGAATCAGGATCCCAATAGAATCTCCCAATTTGTCAAATATATTCCATCTTTGCCTTTCTGCAACAATGTCATATTAGTAGAATCTAAAATTTGGCACAGGCCACATGAGCATGGGTGGTTGGAAAGTCAAGGGAAGCCAAGACCGTCCTTGAGTTCTCCCAATTTTAATACGCCTATCAATCCTCTTTAGTGTTGCAGCATAATTGTAGATGGAATGAGGCTCAACCTGTTTTATCTCATCAGTCAAACTATTCCATCTTTGTGATAAACATCTCCTCATGGTTTCCCTTGACTGCAGGATGAATAGTATCAACCTTCCTCTTCTTAGAACTCAACACTTTTCTTTCTACAGGTTGTGTCTTAACCTTCCCTTTTCTCGTTTCTACCTGTCTCTATTGTGCCCTAATTTTCATTAGGGTTTCAAGTGGGATGTTACCATCAAAATCTGAGGAAGGGCTTCCTTTTTCTGAGTACTCTATTCCACAGGAACTAATTTCTATGGTTTCTTCTGCTACAGGAGGATTCATGCTAGAGCCAACACTAGAGGTTGAAGCACTAGGAATGGCTTCAATCGTGCTTACTCTTTTGCTAGAACTATGGGCTTGAGGTAAAACCCTAAATTGCAACTGCTCAAGTCTAATTTGATCAAAATTTATAAATTCTTTCCAAGTCATTTGATCATGTAGAACTTTTCAACTAACAATTTAATCAGGCAATGGTGGGAAACAAAATTATCCCTACCTTTTTGGGTCTCAGACGCCATAACTGAGAGAAGATTGTACATGTTGGGCACATTCATCCTCCTTCTATGCATCGTGTGATTCAAAAGTTTGAAGTGGACAAAATGCAAGTTTGAGTGGCGACCCTCATAGGTGATGTATTTGATAACATACACAACTATCTACTTCCATGGCTCAGGCAAAGACATTCTCTTTGCACCTTGTTTATCTATGCTTAATGGGGGGTCGTTTGGCTCTGTAAACTCGACTCTAGTTGATTTGGCATCTCTGGATGCAGGGTAGTTTTCACCATTAGTTGGTAACCCTATGACCTCTGCAATTCTTTCCTCTATTGCTAGAACTTCCAACCCTTTTATTGTGGCTTTTCCTTTTGAAAATGTTTGGGAAAATTCAAAGGCAATGCTTTCATCAAAGCCATCCAGCTTCAAGAAGTAATCTAACTATCCATAGTTTCTAAATTCTACCAAGTGCTGTGCATCCTGCAGTAAAATATCATGCACCATGGGTTCATTTCGAATTAACCCACCTCCCATTGTCTGCAATCAAACAAATGCTCAACAACTTCTTTCCTGCAATTCCTGTCTAAAAATCAAATGCACTTTCTTATAGTATTTGCTAAATTCCAATATCAACTTGCTAAATTTATAGTGCTAGTGTCGACTGAATTTCCTTTCTTTTGTTTTTCCTTCTTGCTTGCAACTCAAGATTGCGACAGGGAAATAATAGCAAGAAAAGGAGCGATAAAAGAAAATTATGATAGGAAGAAATGGTGGTTGCAACTATTGTCACTTCACACATGCAAGTCATCCTTTCAAATTTTCAAATAAGATCATTTAAAAATTCCTGACACAACCTAATATGATTTGACACATGGGCAATAAATTCACAAAATATTGCATCTTTTTCTTTCCCCTCCCCCTAGCCTAAATTTGGACATGTGTCCGCACACGTGAGATGGGAGTGGCGATTAACAGGTAATAATGGAATTTATGTGAATATCTATACTAATGTATAGTGATTAAATGAACACACTTAAAAGATGATTAAAGATAGTAATTAATGTGCACATACCTGAATGTGTGGAAGATTTGTTGCAAAGATCATGAATAAAGTAATGATCGCCTTTTTTGGAGAATAAATTGAACAATAAATGAAGTGAAATGAGGTGAGGTGGAATGAAGTGATGGGAGAGAAAAGGTGGTAATGGATGGGTGGATGGGCGGATGGATGAAGAAATGGACTTCCACATAAGTGAAAGTCTTTATTATGAAAAGTACGTACCTTAATTAGCCAGAAGGAGGGACATTAGGTCCACTTCCTTTGGCTGCAGGAAGCTCTGGTGTTGAATGTTGGGTGAATTGCTGCAGGAACTCTTCTTTGGAGGCTAGCTTGTGGTATAATATGAGGCGATGACCATTGACAAGTAATTTGAATCTGACGAGGTCAATGGTAGTAAGCTGAACAGTTCCATTAGGAAAGACCTCAACAACTTTGTATGGTCCTAGCCACCTTGTCTGCAATTTTCCTACACTTTCTTGGTATCTTGAATCATAGAGCAAAGCCCAATCTCCTGGTTTGAATTTCTTGTCCCTGATAAATTTGTCATGCTATTTGATCCTCTGATTTTGCACTACTTTTGTATGTTGCAAGGTTGCTCTTCTTATCTCATCCAAAGCATTTAGCTGCATGATTCTTTCTCTCTAGGCCTTAGAAATATTCATCCCCAAATCTACTGTAGTTCGTAGAGTATTGTGTTCAAATTCAACTGACATCATAGTTGTCTTTCCACACAACAACTCAAATGGTGTGAAGCCTGTAGTTGTTTTCCAGGTTGTCTTATAGGCCCAAACAACTTCTAGTAATTTATTTGCCCAATCCTGTCTATGAACAACTATTGTTTTAGCCAGAATGACTTTAATTTCTCTGTTGGTCACCTCAACTTGGCCATTGGCCTGGGGGTGATAAGGAGTAGACTTCATGTGCCTTATATTGTACTCATTCACTAGTGCTGCAACAAGAGTTGATGTGAATTGTGACCCTTGATTAGTCACTATTTCTCTTGGGACTCCATATCTTGTGAAAATATCTTCATGAAGAAATTTTGCAACCTTGTTATCTCTTGCATGCTTCATGGCCTTAACTTCTACCCATTTTGTCACATAATCAGTGTATACCAATATATAAGACTTACTATTTGATGGAGGGTCAATTGGTCCCACAAAATCCAATCCCCACTTGTCAAAGGATGTGATTACTATCTGAGGGAAAAGTGGCATTTTATCAGATTTGGTTGGTCTGCCCATCCTTTGACATCTATCACATTTTCTAGTATACCTTCCTACATCATTGTGGAGTGTTGGTCAGTAATACCCTATGTTAAAAATCTTCATTGTTGTCCCTTTAACTGCAAATTTTCCTCCACATGGTTCACTGTGACATGCATGAAAGATATCATATGTCTCATCTTCTCTCACACATCTCCTCATGACATAGGTCCAATATAAAACAAACATCTAGCAATCCAAGAGAAAGGAAAAGATTTTTCAATAAATGCCCTCTTCTCTTTTGGGGAGAAGTGAGAAGGAACTCTACCTGTGACCAAGTAATTGGCTATGTCAGCATACTAGGGTGTTTGTACACTAAGGGAGAATAGATGCTCATCAGGAAAAGAGTCATCTATGGGCTGATTGTCTTATGATGTAGTTAGTCTTGAAAAAAAATCTGCAACATTGGCCTTCCCTAGCTTATCCAATGGTTATGTCAAACTCTTGCATCAACAATAACCATCTTTCCAATCTTCCTATGATCAAAGTTTTATTCATGAGATATCTAATGGCTACATGATCAATGTGCACAAAGATTTGGTAGCCTGTTATGTAATGTCTAAATTTGTTTAGTGCATAGATTACTCCTAGCATCTCTTTCTTTGTCACTATAGAATTGAATTCAACTCCTTGTAAATTTTTGCTGACAAATTAAATATCATTTTCAACAGCTCCTTTTTGTCCTAAGACTACTCCTATGGCATAATTTGATGCGTCAGTGTGTATGTGGAAAGGAAGCTCCCAATTAGGTCCCTTGATTACAGGAGCATGAGTCAAAGTTGTCTTCAAGTCAGAAAATGCCTTGTCACAAGCTTTAGTCCATTGAAATTCAAAAATTTTAGTGAGAAGGGTATACAATGGTGTTGCTACCTTGCTGAAATCTTTGATAAAATGCCTATAATATCTTGCATGACCTAAGAAACTCCTAACATCCTTTTGTTTTGCAAGTGTGGGAAGGTTTGTAATTACCTCAATCTTTGCAGGATCTACTTGAATTCCCTTGTAGGAGATGTAGTGGCCATGAACTACACCCTCTTGCATCATCATGAAACACTTTTCCCTATTTAAGGACAAGTTTTGATCCTCACATCTCTATATGACTCTCTTGAGATTCTCCAATGCTTGATTAAAATTAGCACCATAAGTGGTGAAGTCATCCATATAAATCTCCATGCAATCATGAGAAATGTTTGAGAATATGCTAATGACTGCCCTTTGGAAAGTTGCAGGTGCATTGCACAAGCCAAATAGGAGAACCAAATAGACATAGGTCCCCCATGGACAGATAAATGTGGTCTTCTCCTGGTCTTCTAGTGCAATTTAGATTTGGTTGTAGTCATTGAATCCATCTAGAAAAGAGAAGTATTGCTTTCCTGCAAGTGTGTCTAAAACTTGATCAATGAAGGGTAAAGGAAAGTGGTCCTTCTTGGTGGTAGCATTAAGTTCCCTATATTCAACACAAACTCACCATTTCCCTCCTTTCTTGGGAAAAATCACTAATGGAGACACCCATTGACTATCTAAAACGGGGTAGACAAAACTTGCATCTAGTAATTTTTGCAATTCTCCTTTCACAATCTCTCTTAGTGCAAGTTTAATTCTTCTTTGTGGCTGTCTTACTGAAGTGCAATCATCTCTGATATAAATTCTGTGTGTAGAAATTTTAGGATCTAGTCCCTTCATATCATGATAATCCCATGCAAATGCATGCTGATAGGCCCTTAACAGGTTTGCTAATAGCAATTGCTTCTCTTCATTCAATTTACTATTAACATTCAGATATCTTCCCTCTAACACTTGGACTTGTGTAGTTAACTCTATCATGGTTGCTTAATTAATACATGGTACCTTTAGTTCATACAACAGTAATGTATGGAACATACCTATTGCTGCAGGAAGTTTGTCTATAGGAATAGTGGCTGCAGGAAGTATGTCTACAAGAACAGTGGTTGTAGGAAGAGTAGCTATAGGAAGATCATTTGCAAGAAGAACATCTACAAGAAGAGTAGGAAAAAGTGTCCTAACCGAAGTAGAAGATGATGCTTCTTCCACGTCATAATGGTTATGAATGATGTTAGCCAACACTTCATCCTTATCTTGGAGCTGCATGAAAGAGCTTCTGCCTAGCAACATAAGTTGTGCCACAAAATTAACTTCCTCGACCTCTTCACCAACTTGTGGCCATATAGGATTATCTTCATCATGAGATGAGTGAGCAAGTGGATAAAGAAAAAAAATTTAGTGCTCTTCCCATCTGAAATGGTCATGTCACATGACTGACATCCAATGTATGCATATGCAGTTGCTAACCAAGGCCTTCCAAGAATGATGGGATACTCGCCTAGTGTAGCCTTAGAAGAAAGAATCATAAAATCTAATGGGTATTCCCAGGAGTTTAGAACTACCACAAGATCCTTCACTACACCATCAAGCTTAACAATAGAGCTATCAACAAGCTACAAGATAGGAGTAGATCTCATACTTACAATGTTTAGCTATTGCAGTATGTCTTTGGTCAGTACATTGATTGTTGCCCCTAAATCAATCAAAGCATTCTTCACTTGGATCATGTTTATGACAACTACTACCACAAGATTGCTTGGGTCATTATATTTGGGAATAGTCACTTTTCCTAGTATAATGTCAGCTAGCTGGCCCACCACATGAACTTTAGTTGGGTCTTTCTTTTTCCTACCTAGCTTCTTGAGATATGCTTCTTTGATTACTTTGTCGTAGATTAGAACATCCTTTATGGTATGAAATAGTGGTATCTAAACGCATATATGCTTCAGCTGATTCAAGATATCAAAGGTGGTATCCTTCTTTTCTTCTTTCTTCTTGGCAACTTCCAATCTCTGAGGAAATGGTGCTTCTTGCTCGGTTTGCTTGGCTTCGACTGGTTCAATATTTTTATGTGCATTTGGCCGAATAGGATCATTTAAAGTCTCCTCCTCCTCTTCCACAAGGAGCTTAGTAATGATGGACTTGGAAGGGGCTGGTAGAGTGGTTCCTGAATGTAGGTGGATATCACTTACACTCACAACATATGCATGGAATTGATTTGAATCAGTAGAATATGTAGGTTGTTGTTGTGGTTTGTTATTTGGATTAGGTGTGGGCTAAGCTAGTAGTTGAGTGGGTTTAGATGCATTTGAGCTTGGATTAGCAGGTGGAGGAATTATAGTAGGTTTTTGGGGTTGAGAAGGTGGCTATATGTGACTGGTTGTCTGAGTAGGCCATTACTGCCCTCCTCTCCATTGATTCATTTGTTGCCAATTCCCCCGAGGTTCCTACCATTGGGGTGGAGAACTCTGATGACTGGGCCAAGCATTTAGAGGATTACTCCAAGTCTATGGTGGATATCCTCTATAACTGGATGGATATGGGGGTTGCCATTGGTTACCAGATGAATATGAGTTAAAATATGTTCCAACATAGGATAGTGGATCTGGTGCATACCTTGTCTTGGAGCCCAAGAATTCCTTTGTGCAGCATAGTAGACTTGGTCATCTTTAATTTGAATTAGCTTGAACTTAGGTGGAATCTGCTTGCTTTCCAAGTTAGCTACCATCTTGCATTTGTAGTTCTTCTTTTGTCTACAGTGGGTACAATACTCTGTCAACATTGCCTTTGCCTCCTCTTGCTTCTTCTTGGCCTAAAGTGTATCTAGCTGAGTAGCTAGATTGTTGATAATGTCCTGCTTGAAATTTTCCAACAAATGAGTGATCTCGATTCTTGAAACTCCATTGGTAGTTGACTTACCCATGGAAGATTGATAAACTCTCATTTTCTTTGAAGCTGCCATAGAGTAATTATGGCATATTTTCTTGATATCCTCCCAGGGAACTTGAGTGATATCTCCTCCTGCCATGAGGTCCAAAACATCAATGCAACTATCATTGATTCCTCACAAGAAAAGAAACTTTTGTGAGTCCTCATTAAGTGCATGGTGTGGGGACTTTTGCAGGAAAAATAGGAACCTTGCAATGTAATCTTTCAGGATCTCATCTTCCTTTTGCTGCATCTTGAAAATGTCACCTCCTCTCATGTCATTACCCCTACAATATTCCTTGTATTTCTCAAGGAGTTTTGTCTTCACGTCTTCTGAAGTTTCCACAATATCTCTTTCTAGGCTCATGAGCCATCTTAATGCAGCCTCTTTCAGAGTGGTAGGAAATAGCTTAAGCCTATGGGCATCGGTAGTATAATCATAACTCCTACAGAGTATGTCAAACTCAAATAAGAAGGTATCAAGATCTTTTGTGACAAGTCCATAAAAATTTGGGAGTGCTGAAGTAGGAATCTTCTTGATGTTGTCAACTTCATTCTGATGGGCAATGGAGAAAGGAAAAGCTGGTTGGTTGGGTCTGTTCTCATTTGCATCACCCATGGCTACTTGATGTTGTTCCAAAGCAAAAGGGTTTTCAAGCTGATTTTGATCTTCAGAGGAGACTTCAGAGCTAGTCAGATTAGGATATGCATCAACAAAGGAATGTGGATCTTCTTATGGTAGATTTTGATAGTCAACTAGCTGGAATGGATTAGGATTGTTAGGAAGGAATCTCCCATAAGCATCCCTTCTCCTTCCTCTATGCATGGGGTATCACTCACTATCAATCAGCTCACACAAAGAATTGGTAAAGAATAGGGGGGTCCATTACTTCCTAAACAGGGACATACAAAGAACAACTTCCAGAAACACTACAACAAGGAAAACTACCAATGAATCCAAAAGACTCCCTAGCTTGACACCATCCTCGACAACAACGCCAAAAATGTTGGCCTCCTACAATAATTTTAATAACTAATCCTTTACAACCATGACTCAGAGATTGCACATATAACCTAGATAGCTATCTCAATCATCATGAAGGTGCATTTAACTTGTCAACCTAGGGACGTGAACTTGAAATGGGCCAGCATAGTATGCGCACTAGGAACTCTTAAGTAGCCATTTCTATTCTATAGCTAAGAAACACACAATACTGAAAGTAAATTGCTTCAAAGGGAAAGAGACAAATGTTGAATATCAATCAATGACTATGCTAAGTTGAAATGCATAACAAGAATAAAGATCTGAGCAACAAACACAAAACTACTTTGTTTGCTTTGGTTGCAGGAACAAACACATAATGGACTTCTATTGGCTGTAGGAACAGTCGATGCTAGATTTCTCATTAAGTATTAAACAACAAGTAATACTAAACTAATGTTAAACTAAGAAGATGGATTACTCACCAAGTGGGCCCCCTTGCATAAGTATCCTCTAAACTCATATGAAGAACTCAAATGCTCGAAATCATAACTTTATTTTATTCACTGTAAATCATGCATACAAAAAGAGTAATGTATCTGTATCACTAAAAATGGAGAATGAGAGTACAATATCAAATTGTGCAACCTCATGAAGAAGGAGCATCAAATCATTATCTATACTATAGCTAAACAAGGCAGTCAACTCCATGACTGGGAGGACGCCATTTAGGGAAAACAAAGGAAAGTGGAGTGATAGCGGTTACGCATGCATGGAATTTGGTCAGACATGTAGGTCTGACATTGACTCAGCACAATAGTAACGCCCATGCATGCTCAATAATTAAGGTCCACTACAAGGCGGTTACGTTAAGTTGCATGAAGAATCTTTTACCATCAGATGCCTTTGATTTGCAGCGATTCCTCAGCTGGTTGTTATGGTGCATGCCCAACTAGCAGTGTCTTCCTCAACTTGGCATATTAAATCTACATGTCAAGGTCAGTATGCATAATAACTGCACATCTATAATCACTCTAAGAATCATTCATTAATCGCATGCAAAATCAATATAGATAACCCACATAATATGCCAAATTTCATTAAAGCTTGCAAAGATAGGATAATGTCAAATGTCAATGGTTTGAGGGAAACATTATGAAAATACCAACATTTAATCATCAAATTTCATGACATCTATCAACAAATAACTATAGATTCTACCCAAAACTAGGCTTACCACAACTCATCAAGATGTTTACTTGTTTCCTCTTGTTTTTCGTCACTATAGATGGAAAAGGAGTTCCTCTCCCAATCTAGGAGCTCTAATGCTTGACCATCTGAAGGTTCGGGTAGTATGTCTTCATTGCTACCAACCTCTGAGATCATTCTTCTTCAGTTTCACTATACCTTTGTGGCACAATTCTAAGTGGGAAGAAATTAGTGACACTGGCATATTGATGGGATTGATGTATGATGAGCGGTCTACCTCTGAAAGTCCT
The DNA here is from genome assembly GCA_007258455.2 of Sequoia sempervirens. Classification (NCBI taxonomy): domain Eukaryota; kingdom Viridiplantae; phylum Streptophyta; class Pinopsida; order Cupressales; family Cupressaceae; genus Sequoia; species Sequoia sempervirens. The sequence continues at coordinate 76,345 of VDFB02217487.1, forward strand.
CCATAAAGCCTATCATCCATCATGTATAAATGCTCTACAAGAGGGAAGTGCTCTCGATGATTGATGGACAACTCCCTCATTCGATCCACTTCATTGTCCTGATGTGCAGGACTGTGTTGTTCTTCTTTTGCCGCTTCCTTCAGCCAAGTTATCACTTGGTTCAGGTTCTTGGACCTTTGCTTTGATCCCGATAGCAACTGCAGGAGGTGGCGCGATTGGTTGCTCTACTTGCTCTTTAACTTGCTTGATGGCCTCTTGGCATAGCTTGCATGTAAACTATGAATGTGCCAAATCATGGAGCCTACACCAATTCGGTAGCAACAACACCTCCAAATCCACTTGGCCTCTTAGCTTAGACCAATCCCTTGTGATTCTTGATAGAAGCTTGTTATATATTTTCACCATCGGATTCTCATCAACACTTAGGAAGGAATTTTGATGGTAGACAACTGCGGCCTGTGGTTGTTCCCACTCCTCTAAATCTTCTTCTTTAGCTATTTGATTACTCTCATCCATTAAGAATGGGTCTTCGAATCCCATTTCACTAGAGCTTTCACCATTGTTTTTCAATGCCCCAAAGCTCCCAACTTCATCCTTTTGACTTTCAACATCTGTGTTGGCTTCCCCAACATGTCTTGTTGTAGATACATCTGACTTGTCTTGTATGTATAGCATTTTAACTACCAACTGCTCTACTTCCTCAGTAGAGGATTGCTCTTCGCCTATGGAGAAAAGATCCTTTAATCCTCTTCCAACTGAACTTTCATGAAGGCTCCTTGTTGTCCCAAGGAAATCAACTCCTTCCTCTTGGTTTTCAACCTTAGTATATGTTGTCCCATCACTTGCTTCTATATAATTTCTTGGCCCAACATCATTACGTTGTCCTCTAAAGGTTGACTGCTCTCCTGCCTCAATGGATGAATCCTTTTCATAGGGAGTTGGCTGCTCTATCTTGTTCAAACAACTCTTGACTTGAGTGATGATGTCTACACAAGATGGGCAAGTAAATTCAAAATGTGGTGTGTTATGGACCCTACACCATCCAACCATCAGTACCTCACCTAGTCTTAGCCCATCCTTGTTGCTCAAGTGTTCTTGGATCAACTCCGTGAAGGCCTTGGCTACCATGTTAACCAATTCTTATTTTGGGTCTGGTGGAGCTCAGGGTTGGTATATTTCCCAAAAAGGAATTTTTCCTTGTAGAACCCTTTCAATTCTACCCAAGAATGTCAAACATTCCAATTTGTTGTGTCTACGAGTGCCATGGATTTTGCATTTGTCTGCCAATGCAAAGTGCTACAATGGCCTCCTTAATCTCCTATTTAAATCTTCTTGCAGCTGAGTGATGCTAATTTTAAGTTGCTGCTCCATTTCAACTCAGATGCTACCTTGTCTTCAAATTTTTTTTATTTTAAATTTCTAGCATATGATGAGATCTTGTCTATCTTAGATTTTTACTCAAAAGTGCTTTTCAACTTCCAACTTTTAGCTTTACAACCTTGAGCTCAGCCATGCCCTCCTTCTAGCACTGGTTCTATTGATGGGTGTTTTCACACCTTCTCAACACAGGCAACACATAAGTATGCTACCTGTCTTGAAAGGTAGAAATTTGCAAACAAGTTCCAGATAACTACCCCAAGGTTGCTTCGGTGTAAGGTCGTGACAATGCTTGGAATAGTTCAATTGGTTGATGTGATTTGTTGGTAATCACAGGGTGGCTTTTATGGTTTACAAAGCATGGGAAGTTGGGTCTGCAAAATGGAGTTTCAAAGTGTTGAAAATGAATGAACAATGGCTACTCATTCAAAACAACAAGCTGAAACTCACCTCAATCACCAGGTTTGACATTGTGATGGTGCTTGGAATCCTACTCTAACAGGGAGTAAAAGAAATAGCAAAAGAGGAAAGGGTAAGAGAAGCTATTCTAAATCTAAGCTATGAATGAACAATAATAATGGAGGATGCTACAGTAGACAAACTCCCATAAACTAAGTTTTGCTTGACCAAGAGAAACCTACAACTACATAAAACCATCACAATCTCCTTGGGTCTGTAGATTTTCAGATTGTGCATCCACTTTATGAACATACAATTGAACTAAGATGCAACAATGAATTAAACAAGCCCAGGCTAACTTTACACAACAATTTTTCATCAACAAGTGCCAAAAGCATGGGCTAGAAGTCCATCAAATACTATAACAACAACCACCATTAAATCCATTCAAGAAACTAACAACTAAATCTAACGTGGAAGTTGAATCATGCATGCATAATGAACAAACTCAAAAGAAACACCCAAATTCATGCAATGCATTTTTTTATTGCTGCAAAATGCCTTTTACACCAATTTGCCAACACCTTACAAATGAGGAGCAAGCCTCTATTTATAGTTTTCCAAAAGGAGAATGAATGGCCAGGATTGATTTACATTGTGTGGCCAAGATTCATTACAAGTTAGGGTTTCACCTACCCCCAATATTTCACAATTTAAAATAGGTTATTTTATCCTCTTCCCTATTCTGTCTTGTAGCCTATTTTGTCTTCTAGTGACCTTGGCACTGTAGCAATTTTGTCTTTTAGTGGTTGCCCTCTATCTGATACATTTGCAACATCTTTCCAACTAATTAGGAGTATTCTTTTGTAGATCTTGTTATTGATTTGTGTCATCGAGAAGCAAATATGCTGCTCTTGATTCTAGTGGACAACTTTCAATAGTCATCATCATTTGGTGGAAAATAAAACAACTCCCTCCCACACTTTGTTTGAAAGCATTTCTCAACTTGGTATTGACTGACACAAATTCTTAAGTGGGCTTATTCAATTAGGTAGAACTCCCCTTGACGTCAATATTCAGATAAGCGGCTCCTATAGTGTTCACAATCACCCTCCAAGCACAACAAAATCTACGTCTTTAGCATAGTTCCATGAATCTTGCACACAAGAGGTGCAGTAAGTGCTTTCATATGTAAATCAAGGCAAATGTTAGTCAAATTCTACAAACTCATTGTTAGATCCATCCATGCATCATTAAAAGATCATAATATAACAACTTCCCAAAAGCATTTATCTAACTTAGCACTACTTAACATGCTCCTAGCTCTTTCCATTAATGTACGGTTCATTCTTTCTGCTACCCCATTTTGTTGGGGTGTGTAAGGTGTAGTCTTTTGCCTAACAATTCATGCATGTTTGCAAAACTCATCAAATTCCTTAGAACAATATTCACCCCCATTGTCAGATCTCAATACTTTTATCTTATAATCTGTTTGCTTTTCAACCAATGCCTTAAATTCCTTAAATTTGGTGAAAACTTCAGATTTTGAATGCATAAAATAAATCCAAGTATATCTTGAGTAATCATCAATGAAGGAAACATAATAATGAGATCTACCCAAAGAATCTGTATCCACTGGACCACACACATCTGAATGAATAAGTTCTAACAATCCATTAGCTTTATTAGTTCCTTTAGGAAATGATGACCTGTTTTGTTTACCAAACACACAATCCTCACAGAAATCATTTTTACCAACAGAATAATCAGAAATACCGTCTACTAGTTTCTTATCAAGTATGGTCCTAAGACCTTTTTCACCAATGTGACCCAATCTATGGTGCCACAACATACATGCACTTTCAGTGCTAGTTACAAAAGAGGAGTTACAAAAAGTAGAGGCATGTAGCGTAAATAAATTCCCTATCCGAGATCCTTTAGCAACCACCAAACTTCCCCTTACCATCCTGCAACCAGACTTGTCAAATGTCACATGCATCCTAGAATCATTCAACTTGGAAACCAAAATTAAACTTTTTGTAAGTCCTGGAATATGTAAAACATCATCAAGGGTTTTAACCCTCCCATCACTGAAACACAACTTTACCTTTCCTTTACCAATAACCTTTTGTGAGCTATTATCACCCATGAAGACCTCTCCTCCATCATATTCTTTGTATGTAGAAAACCACTCCTTATGAGGAGTCATATGGAAGGAAGCACCTGAATCAATAAGCCAAGCATCATTACAAACTGTGTTAGCTGAAATAATCAAAGCATCAGAATCACCGTTATCAGAGGACTTTTCCATGGAGGAATCTGCATTCTTTTTCTTGTTTCTACATTCCTTCTTCACATGTCCCCGTTTACCACAGTTCCAACACTTCACTCTGCTCTTTCCAGGGGTCTTAGATCATCCTTTAGACTTATCCTTCTTCTTATCCCCTTTAGGCTCTTTCTCCTTGGGCCTACCTCGCACATGCAAGGCATCTTGGGAGCCACTGCGCATGGTCTTTCTCCTCATCTCCTCTGAAAGAAGTATGGGAATAATAGTATCCAACTTAGGTTCTGCACCACCACTTGTTATAGCAATAACTAAATTTTCCCAAGATTCTGGCAAAGAGCAAATCAATAAAATGCATTTATCCTCATCTTCTATTTTAACATCAATAGATGCAAGCTGACTTATAATCAAATTAAAAGCATTCAAATGTTCAGCAATAGATTCACCATCCTTCATCTTTAATGAATACAAACATCTTTTGAGATACAACTTGTTAGACAAACTCTTAGTTTGGTAGATTTCACCTATCTTCCTCCAAAGCTTGTATGTTGTGTCTTCTGAAGAGACATTCAGGAGGACAAAATCTGTGAGACACAACCGAATAGTCCCTCGAGCCTTCTTGTCTAACTTATTCCAATCTTCATCCGACAAGGTTGAAGTAGATGGCTTCTTTTCAACTGAAACTAGTAACCACTGATCTCTTTCCTCAAGAAGGTCCTCCACTTTCAACTTCCACATCTCATAACCAGTTCCATTGAACTTCTCAATATCTAGACGAGAGGTGGAGGCCATGGTATGCAATCTTTCACAAATCTACAAAAACCACAACACAAAAGCTCCCACTGCAGCAAAAAACCTTCAACACTCTAAAAGGAAAGTGTCCCTTCCTTAACAGAACCGTTAGCTCTGATACCAAATGTTGAAAAATAAGGTGAAGAAAGCTTGCAATATGAACTTAAATGTGTGAATGCAAATCTGAAATATGTAGATTAACCTTAGCCTTAGTGTGAAGAAAGAATGAGAGAGATAGAAAAATCATAACACATGCAACAACAGATTTACGTGGAGAAACACCGAAGGGAAAAAACTCCACCACCGAAAGAGAGGCAAGTATATTACTAATAATCTCCAATATTACATGCAGCAATAGACTTCTCTTATCAATTCTTGTAAAATCCGGCAACACCTTGTTACCCTGCAAAACTGAATTCTCATAACACTAGCTCAAGGCCCCAATTTATAGATATTTGTGAGGATGAAAACCACCATGGTTTCACCCAACAATAGGCAGCAATACCACCTAGAAAAACCCATGCCTCCCTCCTTGAAATGGTCAAAAAATACCAAAAATAGCCTCTTACAAATGCTCTTACAGCTGTCATAAGGCATCTTTTATGCATGGGCGCCTGGGGTCTAAAAATAGCATATTCTGTCATACTGTCATAGCATCTTATGACAACTTGCATGCATGTCATAGATGCTCTTACAACATCCTATTTTGACCCAACAACCTTATTTTAGAAGATTCCAAGCTGGGACGCCTAGCTAATTTGTCCTTTTCCATAAGATAAACGGTAACGGTAACACTGCATTTACATAGTCTCTTTCACCACTGTTGGTCAAACAATTTCACCTCTTATGGGTAAATGTACAAAACACTTTAGGAGAATAATAAATAAAGGATTTACAAGGTTGATGACACCTAAATCCTAACAACAAGCTGCGAGTATTTCTTCATTTTTGGTAGGGAAATATTCTGATAGTTTTTCTACTCCAGTATGTTCTGTGGGGAATCAGTTAATGAAGTCAGAGTCAGAGGTAGTGCAAATGCCTTGGGAAGAAAACAAGCTTGATATATTTGATTCTTTGGATTTTCAGTCCTTCCTTGATTTGGATGATTTGGAGGGTCTTGCTGAAAATATTATTAACAAGGTAAGTTCTAATTTCATTGATGAAATTTCAGAGGAATTGGAGATACCAAAGTCACTATTAGATTTACCAATTGATGACACTCAGTTTTCAGCTAATTTAACAAATTTAAAGGAGTGTTGTTTGTCTTCTTTGGTTGCAATTTCATCAGAAGTAACTAAAGTTAGTAAAGATCATGAAGAGGGAGATAGGGAATTTGATTTTTCTTAGAGTTTGTCAATAGAGCAAACTCTAGCTTTGATCTTATCTCCTCAAAAGTCACCTGGAAAATAGGGTAGAAAATCAAATGCAACCAAGTTGCAAGAGGAAATAACATCAGGCAGACAATCAACTTTAGATGGAAGTATTAAAAAACATTTGAGGGGAGCATTTAGCTCTTCGAATAGTTTATGAGGATCATATCTTGGAATGTTAGGGGCCTTAATTCCCCTAACAAACGGGCCTACATGAAACATCAAATTGATGGATCTGGGTAGATATTATTCTCTTGCAAGAAACAAAGTTGTCTCTACAAACTTTTAATGATGTCATTAGTAAATCAAGTGGTTGGAACTCTGTTCAATCAGAAGCACATGGGGCTTCTGGTGGTATGCTTATCTTGTGGAAGCCTCAAAATGTGTTGTTAGAAACAATAAGGTCTCAACATCATTGGCAGTTAGTAAAGGTGGTGCATTTTGATTTAACATTTTATCTTGTAAATGTTTATGCTCCTAATTCAACAACTGGTAAGAAATGTATGTGGGAAGATTTGTCTAAAATTCAGGAGCAATTGGCTTTGGAGAGGGTTGTATTAATGGGTGATTACAATGCAATCTTAGCTCTGAAAGATAAAAAGGGTGGGATCATTCCTCCAAAAATAGTTGAAGATTTCAATTCTTTTGTCCTTAATAATGCTTTGGTAGATGTGCAACCAAGCAACGGAAAATATACTTGGACAAACAAGCATAAATATTTCTTACAAATTGCGGTGCACTTAGATAGAAATTTGGTTTCTTCCAACTGGTTCATTCAAAAAATTGTATTATTGTCACAAATTTTACCTTGGATAGGATCTGATCATTTCCCTCTTTCTATGGAAATTGAGAGGAATAAAATAGCTGCAATTGTAAAAACATCTTTTAAATTTGAAAAAATGTGGTTTAGGCATCCTCTTTTTATGGACCTATTAAAAAAATGGTGGGGTCAGGCGCCAAAAGTGGATGGAACTTCATATATAGGTTATGCTACAAATTACAGTTTGTAATGAAGAAGGTAAAGCAATGGAATATTATAATTTTTAAAAATATTTTCCAGCAAAAGGATGAGGTATTTAAGAAATTGTCTTTGGTCAATTCTGAAAGTATAGTTCAAGGCCTAACACCTCAATCATATGAGCTTCACAAAAAATTGCAGGAAGAATGGGATGAATTATCTGCTAGGGAAGAAATTTATTGGCGTCAAAAGTCTAGAGAGACGTGGGTTAAAGAGGGTGATAAAAACACTAAGTTTTTTCATAGATCTGCTCAAATAAAAAAGGTTTAAAATTTTGTTTTCTCAACTGAAGATAGTGTTACAGGGGAAAGATTAAATAGAGAGGAGGATATTCAAAAAGAAGGTGTTAAGTTTTTTGAAAATTTACTTACTGCAACAAATGATACAACTAATCAATAAGCACTGGTAAGGGAAGAAATGTTACAAAATATTCCGGCTCTTGTTTTGCTTGAAGATAATTTGCATTTAATGAAGCCGTTTACCTTGGAGGAGTTGAAAAGTGTAGTTTTTTCAATGCCTGTTGATAAGGCACTAGGTCTAGATGGTTTTACTTCTCTCTTTTTTCATAAATGTTGGGATTTCATTGGGGTGGATTTGTTGAAAGCTTTGGAGGAATCTCAAAGTGCTGGAACTATGCTAAAGCAATTTAATGTAACTCATATTGCTTTGATTCCTAAGGTAAATAATCCTTCCTCTTTTTCAGAGTTTAGACCCATTTTGCTTTGCAACAATGTTTATAAAATTTTCACAAAAGCAATCTATTTGAGGTTAGTCAAGATAATCCAAGGTATTATTTCAGAGGAGCAAGGTGGTTTAGTGTCAGGAAGAGAAACATCTGAGGGGGCTTTAGTTTCTCATGAGGTTTTGCATTCAGTATCTTTGTTTTCTTTATCAACACTTGTTCTTAAGTTGGATATGATGAAGGCATATGATAGGGTTGATTGGTCTTTTTTGATGCAAATTTTAAAGAAGTTTGGTTTTCATGAGAAATGGTGCAAATGGATTTACTCCTGTCTATCTGGTGCAATGTTTTTTGTATTAATAAATGGTATACCTTCGGGGTTTTTCAAGTCCACACAAGGGATAAGGAAAGGTGATCCTTTGTCTCCTTTCCTGTTTATTGTTCTTGCTGAAGCATTAATTAGATCAGTTAAAAAGGCTCACTTGGATGGAGTATGGAAAGGCATTCATCTGCTAAATACAAGTTTATCAATTACTCATTCTTTATTTGTTGATGATACAATTTTGTTTGGGTTGTTTATTATTGAGGAAGCTAAGCAGATTAAGGAAGTTTTGCAAAGGTATTCTTTAGCATCAAGTCAAAAGGTGAATTCAAGTAAATCAAAAATTTACATTTTCAATACAGATCCAGTGTTAAGGGATAAGATTATTCATCTTATTGGTCATTAAGTTGCAAATTTTCCTTGTAAATACTTAGGCATCCCTTTCTTTGTTGGTCAGAATAGAGTTTCCTATTGGGATAAGGTAATTCAAACTATTAAATCAAGAATTTCAAGTTGGAAGGGGAGATGGTTATCTATTGCTGGCAGAATATTACTCATTAAATCAGTTTTGTCATCCATTCCTAATTATTTGATGGCAGTATTAAAAGCTCCAAGAGTAGTTATTTCAGAAGTTGAAAAGATAATCAGATCTTTTTTATGGAAGGGTAATATGGATTCAAAAAGAAAAATCCCTTTAATATCATTGCAAAATATTTGTAAAGATAAGCAAAAAGGAGGGGCTGGGTTGCATGATATGTCTGCAAGAAATGTTGCATTGGGTGCTAAATTGGTGTGGCATATGTATACAAGACCGCATGCAAAATGGTGTAAAATTATGCAAGGCAAGTATCTTGATACAGATAATCCAACTCGTATTCTTAATATCTCTAATTATCCTAAATGGTCTGTGATGTGGAATTTTTTAGTTGATTGTCATAAGGTGGTTATTAAATATGTCTTGGGAAATTCATAATGGGAAAAGTGCAAATTTCTGGCAAGATTTGTGGAATGGTATGTCACCTTAGGAAGATTTGTATAGTTTTCATGATGCAATTATATATACAACAAATAACTGGGGTGTAAAACTAAAAGACTTTATTAAGAAAGTTGATGGGAAAACTAGAGCAATAATATGGAAAGTTTTGCCGCCAGATATCATTCCTCATGATCAGCATGTACAATTGGCAAATGCTATTAAGTGTAGAACTGTTTTCATAGGGAACTTAGAGCATGACAAATTGATATGGACACCTTCAAAAACTGGTAATTATGCAGTTAGAATGGGGTATAAGGCTGCTATGTCACATACAGATCAGGGTTGTAGCCAAAGAGCGCTTTTGTTTTGTTGGAATTCAATGGTTCTACCAAAAGCTAGTTGTTTTTCTTGGTTGGCCTTAAAGCATAGGATATTAACAAGTGATAGGTTGGTTAAGCTTGGAATTGCTAATCCTTTTAAATGTGTGCTTTCTAAAGAATATTTTGAAGATGTTGATCATTTATTTTTAAATTGTTCATTTGCTACCTCATGTTGGAGCTTTGTTCAATCCAAACTTGGGTGGGCATCGCCTCTTCCTCATAACCTTTGGGATTTGTTTATGTCTTGGCCTGCTTTGTATAAGAATTCAATTTTTGCAAGTTTATGGAAGGTAATTCCTTCCTCAGTTTTATGGTGTATTTGGTGGGAAAGGAATAAGAGGATTTTTAGAAAAGTCTAGTTTGGATTTGGTTTTGGATAAGTTGCAAAAGGTAATCTATGAAGTTACTAATGGTTATGTGCAAAGTAATAAGCATGTGGGCTCTTCATTTACAGATTGGGATGTTAAACAGTTAAAGAGTTGGGAATACTTGATTGTGCCATTTAAAGGTAGCACGGGATCGGGTGTAAAAGGTAAAATTGACAGAACAAAGGTCGTGTGGGTGCTTCCACTTGAGAGTTTTATTAAATTAAATTTTGATGGTGTGTCAAGGGGTAATCTTGGCCTATCTGGGGTAGGAGTAGTGTTAAGGGATCATGTGGGTTCTGTAATAGGAGAAAAATCAATTTCATTGCCAAATGGAACAAACAATCAAGCTGAAATATAGGCTCTTCTACATGGTTTGTTCTTAGCAAATCTACATAAAGTGTCCAAATTGGTAACTGAAGGTGACTCTTTGTTAATTATAAATTCTTGTAAAGATAAAAAATCTTGTAACTGGAAAATTAATTATGTTCTGCAACAAAATATGATCTTATTAGAAAAGTTTGATATGTATCAAATTTATCATGCTTATAGGGAGGCAAATCAAGTGGCGGATGGTGTTGCAAATACAGGTTGCGATAAAACTACAGAGGTCAAAATGTATGGTGAAGACATCACAGAGTTATCTTTGAATGTGCAACAATTGTTAAAGTGGGATAAAGAGCATATGGTTTCTTAGTTTTAAAACAGGGGAAAAATATATGCAGGAGGGTGTGGTACATTTATGTGTAGTCTATGCATGGATTCAGAGTATTGTTGGGGGCTTGTAAATTCTTTAGACTTTATGTGATACTACTCATTTAGTTCTGAAGATGAGGGTTCAAATATTTTGAACAAAACAAGCGGGATCTAAATGAGGGAATGAAATTGTGAAAAAGTATCTTGTTTTGCTAACTTTGTTGTATTTTGCAAGAAGGGTATTATTCTTCGAAGTGGAATGTGATGTTTATTAAAATCACATGGGAGAAATCAGATGTTATGGTGTAACGATTATATTTTATATGTAAATTTAATTATTTTCAGCCAAATCTCTGAGTTTTACGAGTTATTCAATAAGTAGTGTGATTCTTCGGTAAGCAGCAATTGGATACTTTTCAAAGGCAAAGATTTGTAATCATGAAATAAATTGTTCTCCCTGAAGGTATCTGTAGCAGGGAATATCAGAGTTTTCAATAATTTTAAAAGGACACGATGAAGGTGTTATGGGAAAGATCATGAGTTTACATGTAATCATTGGGAGGTAATGCTCATGGAAATTAACGTGGTGTATACAACCTGCATTCACGAGCTACGAGGTTACTTCAAAAGTTTGCAAAGATTGCATGATTGGTTATAAAAGCATGGCATTGTTAGTAAAAGGAAAATGTCTGGTATTTTGTGAGAGACTGTCTATTTCAATAGTGCATTCGGCTAAAGTGCAAGTGGCTTCGAGTTGGGATAAAATCTTTGCACAGTTTTTGTCAATCATCAACATGATTAGCAAACTACGAGTTTGTAAGTGGTTATAAACCTCTTTATTATTGTGGTCATCATTTTGTTGTATTCTCTTTTTCTCTACGCTATGATCGACTACAATTGCTAATGCTCTTTGTTTATCAACAAGCTAAGAGTTTGTTAGTGGGTATAAAGTTCATTTTTTGTGGGCGTCATTTTGTTGCAGTCACATTTGTTCTGGTTGTTAACAGTTGATCTTGATTTTGTTTCTCGGTTTATATGATATGGTTTAAAGGTATCTATTTGATGGTTTGGGGTGTCTATTTTGGAGTTTTGTATATTGTTGGCAGTTCAAGGTGTTGAGTGGATCAATAGTTGTTCATGGATGGTAATTTGGTGATGTTGAATGGTTTGAAGCTCAGGTTTGTTAACAAATTTGTTGTATCTTGAGGTTCTTATGATGGTTTTCTTCTATTGTTTGTTCTCTACAAGAAAGAAAATTGGAATTAAATATGGTGGCCCATATTTTGTTATTCTGGTAGCAACCAAATGTTATTTCATGTTTGTTATTGTTGTGACATGTGGGATTTAAAATTTGGTGGGTTTTTTATATTTGATCTGGGATGTAACATTTGATGGTGTGCTTTCAGTTTCAGGATTTAAATATGCCATTTGAATATAAGGCAAAGAATTTTAGAGTCCCAGTGTGTGTCAAAGGATATGAGTTTCCATTTTCAGATGAAGTGTTTGTTGAAGACATGGCACAAGTTTTTCAGACATCAAGCCCTTCTATTGTTGATTGTATTAAAGAAATAATTGGGGAAGAATTCATTCAGCCAAAATTTCCAAGGATAATGTTTTCTTCTAATCTTTTGTCTATATTTCTATCAAACACAATGGATATGTTGCAATCATTTGTGGCTTTAAGAGTTGTGGTTTCAGTATTAGTTTTACCAAATGTATTGGATGATAATGAGTTGTTAAAGATAGTGCAGAAATATAACTTTGATTCAAGGGAGGCTGATGTTGCAGGAATTTTTCCAAGACGTTAGCTAAAAGAAAAAAAAAGGATTTGCTGAAATCTACTCTGCAATGAAAAATGGATTAAGAGACGATGATCCAGGAATTCTATATAGAATGTTCCCAAAGTATGCTGAAGATTTAGGAGATCATATGATTGAAATTATTAAAGTGAATTATTTTGTTGTATCATACATGCTGCATAGAAGGGATCAATTGATTCACAAATTAGTAGAGGGAAATGAGGAAATTATGTAGTTTCTGTCAAATTTGTATTAGTTCCTTTTTTATTATTTTCAAACTAGTATGAAGCTGAAAATGTTTTTAGTATTTAAGTGATAAGGATGGAACAACTAGTACTATAATTATGGTTTTTGTAATTTTGATACTATATTTAATGCAAAATACTTAGGCTCGGGCCTTTTATCAATAAAAAAACAAAGTTCTAAATTTTTCCCCTCTTAAATCAATTTTATCAAAATGGGTTTTAAAAAATTTGAAGTTCCATAAAATAAAACCTAACTTTGGTTATTTCTTACAACTATAAGATCTTTTTGTATTCGAGTTTGCTTGAAACACCTCCACATATAGTATATGGAGCAACAATAAGACTTTTCCCTATTCCCCTATTTGAGGAACACCTCCAGATAGAGTATAGGGAGTTGGAAACTCTAGAATATTTGGGAAATGCTATTGTGATTTTCTATTCACATTATCTAAACCCTAAACAATTTGGATGAGCATGGAAGAATTCATGCCTTAATGAATGCCCCAAATGTTTTTCCTTCCTAACATTTACCCTTAAATCCTAAATAGAAAAATGGGATCAATTTATTGTTGATAAAGGGTGTCAACCACTTTCTTGTCACAAGTATGATCTTCTAAGCAATCAATGTAAAGAAAAATGTCATAAGAAATACCATTTTTAGAATCAAAACAATAATATACTCTAGATACATAAGGTATAGGGATCTATAAGGATTCAAAAATTGAAACCCTCAATATAGGTGAAAACAAGCCCCCTTATTCTCAAAGGAAAGGCATCCAAACAATAAAGGAATGGGGCTTTGAATTAGAGCATATGAATGGAATTTCTCCATTTCTCGTAAGAGGAATCCAATGTTTGTTGAGGATAGGGATTTATTTTCAAAACCTATTCAAACCAATAATGTAAGGAATTGTCTTGGTGAAACATGTGATTCACAAATTAATGATCAAACTCTTCTTAGAAGAAATGAAACCTTGTTGGGAGGTATCCCAAATAATGATTCTCAAGATAATGATCTTCTAAGCAATCAATGTAAAGAGAAATTTCATAAGAAATACCATTTTAGAACCAAAACAATAATATACTCTAGATACATAAGATATAGGGGTCTATAAGGATTCAAAACTTGAAACCCTCAATATAGGTAAAAATAAGCCCCCTTATTCTCAAAGGAAAGACATCCAGGAAATAAAGGAATGGGGCTTTGAATTAGAGCATATGAATGGAATTTATCCTAAAAGGAATCCAATGTTTGTTGAAGATAGGGATTTATTTTCAAAATATATTCAAGCCAACAATGTAAGGAAGTGTCTTGGTGAAACATGCGATTCACAAATTAATGATCAAACTCTTCTTAGAAGAAATTAAACCTTGTTGGGAGGCATCCCACATAATGATTCTCAAGATAATAGAGTAGAGCCAATCTATTAGGAAAATGAAAGAAACTTATGGAAGATAATTTAAATAACTTGGTAAAAGATATTCTCCAAAAGGTATGAGTTGAGTTGTTTGAAAGGATTAAAAAAGAAATTTTTGTTTCTAAATAAATAAATTATATTTCCCAATTAGAAATGATGTAAAGGATGGAGACCCCTACACCCAAAAAAGGAAGAAAGGTAGAAAATCTAAACTTATGAAAACTCAAGAAGTGATTGTAGCTATGCTTCAAACCACCTTAGATAGACTAGTGAGAATGAGGAGAGTTTTTTGCCTTTCTCAAGAACAATAAAGGTCTTATCTTGGAATGTTAGGAGCTTAAACGTCCCTAACAAAACACTCTTGGTAAAGTGCCATTTATATTCTAATGACCAATGATATTTTATTACATGAAATAAATTTTTTCCTTAGAATAGTCTAACTCCACCTTTAAGAAATGGCCTGAATATTATCTTGGGCCTATATTGGATCTTATTTTTTGGATATTTGATGTCTATGGCTTAACATCTTCAAATTTAAAAAAAAACTAAAATCACTTACATAAGATTTTGAATTATTTGAGAGTTTAATTGATAATTTTGGGAGGATATTTCAATGCAATAGTGGATCCAAAAGGAAAATTGGGGGGAATAATCCCTTCACCCAAATTAACAAAAGACTCTAATGGCTTCATAGATTGTAGCAACTTATTTGACCACCTTCCTAGAAATGGAAAGTTAACATGAACAAACAAAATAAATGATTTTCATCATATAGCTAAGAGACTAGATAGATGAGGATGGATGAGGATGGCTCTGCAAGCGCTGCATGAGGCCGCAGCCATCTAGGCTCGGCCTGCATGTGGTCTTTTGGTGGTTGCATGTGTAGTTGGGGGTCGGATCTGTTCTCTTCTTCTCTGAAGCTTCTTGGGGGTGGGTTTTTTTTTACGCTATTTGGGGGGAGGCTCTTTTCTTTTGCAGTAGGTGTGTATTCTGGGGTTGGGGGGTTGCGACCTTGGTGTCCAGTGGAGTGTGCCTTCTTCGAAGGGCTCTTGGTTTTATTTGGGCCTTGCTTGCTCATCTTGCGTTGTGTGCTCTTTGATGGATACTGGAGCATCTTCTAGGGTTTGTCCCAATATGGACTTTCGTTCTGCTTTTGGATCGAAACCCTCTCCACAGGGTTCGAAGATTTTTGATAATAATCTTTTCTCGGTGGAACCTGAGAAAGTCGAGATGGGCTCGGTAGGGGGGCCTAGAATTTCGAAGATTAATGGGTGCCTCGAACGGTGTAAAGAGAGGCCGAGCGTAGTCATTCCAATGGAGATGTTGGCTGAAGACATTGATTATTATGCATGACATTCTCTTTATTGCAAATTCTTAGGTTTGAAAATTTCTTTGCAATTCTTGGAGATGTGGGCTCAAAAGACATGGATGCCTGAGGGAGAGATGGAGATCCGCCTCCTGGCAAATAACTACTTCATGGTTACTTTTGATTGTTTGGCTGGTCGGAATAGGATTTTTGAAGGGGGCCCGTATTTTTATAACCAGGTGGGCTTATTTATTAAGCCATGGCATGCTGGCTTCAACCCGGCAGAGGAACTTCCGAATCGGGTTCCGGTTTGGGTCTGTCTTCCAAGGCTCCCTGTGGAATGCTGGCGAGAGGATGTGTTGTGCCTATTAGCCTCGAAGCTGGGGAAACCTGTGGGTTCTTCTCAGCAAACACAATTCAAAAAGGTAATGACTTTTGCTCGGTTTTGTGTAGAAATTGATTTAAGTAAGCCATTGCCAGACTCGTTAGAAGTGAGTGCAGGAGATTATTCATGGGTGCAACAGTTGGATTATGAAACACTTCCCTTCCGTTGTCGTTTCTGTCATGAGTATGGTCACCTCCTGCGCAGATGTCCAAAGGCCAAGCCTTTGGAGGCTCATTCTTCTCAACCTTCCGCTAATCCACCTAGGGTGGATAAGGGCAAGGACCCCATTCAAGGTTCTGGTGGTAGGGAAGATGGATTTATTCCCGTTAGAGGCCGAAACAGAAATAAAGGTCATAAAAGGACTTTGAAGGACAGGCAGGAGGAGGACACCTTCAATAGGTTTGAGGTGCTAGAGGATCTTAGCCAACAGGAGGTGAACCCAGGATTTTTGGATCTAGATCATGGGACTCTGGATATTGATCAGCATGGCCCTTTAGTTGAGGCAATGCTTACTCCCCAACAGGAGGGGGGTATGGGAGTGCCATGCTTAGATGAGGTTGAGAAAGATTATAGTCAGGTTTTGCTCAATTCAGAGGGGATTATGGCTCCGCTTACTGATGGGACTTCGGCTCTAGGGACAGATCGTCAAATGGAGGTTCAGGTTGAGTTAGGTGGTAGTGCTGAGGTAGTGAAAGATAGTGTAGATAAGGTTCACCTCTTGCAAAAAGTTGGTCCAGAGGTGGGCAAGAAGAATATTAAGGCATCCTCTCAGTTGGGTGTTCTGCAAAAGTTCTACTCCAAAAGAGGGGCGGAGAGAGAGGCTAAAATTTGCAGGAAGGAAGAGAGAGAAAGGATAAGGAAAAGATTAAAGATGATATAGGGGACTTTGGGTGGAGTCGGGGTCGAGTCAGAGACTCACGGACCCCAAGAACTGTGCCCCACCAAGAGTGACAGGGTGCCTCTTGGAATGTTAGGGGCTTGAACAGT
Source organism: Sequoia sempervirens (assembly GCA_007258455.2). NCBI lineage: Eukaryota > Viridiplantae > Streptophyta > Pinopsida > Cupressales > Cupressaceae > Sequoia > Sequoia sempervirens. Next base: position 93,146 of record VDFB02217487.1, read on the forward strand.
GGCCCTAGACAAAAAGTTGTTCGGGATTTGATTAGGTGTCATTCGCCTTATGTTCTTTTTTTGCAGGAGACTAAGCTCTCTGTGGAGGGTATGATGGATCTAGTTCCTAAGTTATGGGGGAATGGTGGATGCCAATGCATTGGTGCTCAAGGGTCTTCTGGCGGGGTGGCATGTTTATGGAACCCGCGTAAGATTTGCCCCCTTTGGTGGGTGTCTTTCAGGTCCTCCCTTTCCATGGTGGCCTCTTGTTTTATGTCAGGGGAAATTGCTCTCTTCTCTAATGTGTATGCACCTGTGGAGTTGCAAGGAAAGCAACTTTTGTGGTCCAACATTCGTTTAGTTCGTAGCTTATTTCCCTACCATCCTTGGATTATTGGAGGCGATTTTAATGCTATCACGGAGCTTGCAGAAAAATGAGGTGGTATTGCAAGGTTGGAGGCTTCTGCATTATTGCTCCAGGACAATATCTCTGCTTTGAATCTTGTGGATATCAAACCTGGCAATGGTCTTTTTACTTGGAATAATAGGAGAATTGGCGATGCCTCTATTTCTGAAAGACTTGATAGATTTTTGGTGTCTAGTTTTTGGGTGGGGGACAGGTGGTTGATAAGCTCTGAAATTCTGGATGGTCGTGGTTCTGATCATTGGCCTATTAAGCTAGTGGTTGATGTGCCTCAACGGTGTGCTAGACAGACCTTTAAGTTCCAACTCATGTGGCTTAGGGATGAATCTCTTCATGTTTTGCTCCCTAGTTGGGGGGATCAGGGGAAGCCAGCATATGGCACTGCCATGTACTCTTTCTCAAAGAGGCTCCAGTATGTTAAATACAGATTGAAAAGATGGAATAGGCAGCATTTTGGTAACTTATTTCAGGAAAAGCAAAAGGCACGAGATAATCTAGACCTAATTACCAGACAAATTCGAGATCAAGGCCTCTCAGAGGAGCTGAGTTTATTAGAGGTTGCTGCAACAAAAGAGCTTGAGGAATGGGAGTTAAGAGAAGAGATTTTTTGGAAACAAAAGTCTCGTATTGAATGGCTCTAGGCTGGGGATCGAAACACTGCTTTCTTCCATAACTCAGTTAAGGATCGGAGACAAGGTAATGCTCTTTCTTCTATTCTGTTGCCTAATGGGGAATCTTTGTCCTCTTTAGCCTCTATTTCAGCTGAATGCATTCGATATTTCTCTACCCTTTTCTCTGAGGATTCGCCTCCTGCGGAGGAGGATGAAGCTAAAATTTTAGATTGTATCCTGAAGCTGGTGACTAATGAAATGAATGAATCATTGCTTGCTCCTATTACCTTGTTGGAGCTTGAGAAGGTTGTATTCCAGATGAAGAAAGGTAAAGCTCCTGGGCCTGATGGATTCCCCATTGATTTTTTTTAGGAGTTCTGGGAAGTGGTTAAATTGGACCTTTTAGAGGTTGTCCAAGAATCCTTTATGCATAAACAAATGTTGAAGTCCCTAAATGCTACATTTTTAGCTCTTATGCCTAAGAAGGTGGGAGCTAACTCCTTGGATTTGTTTAGGCCTATAGCTCTATGTAATGTTGTGTATAAAATTATTACTAAGTTGATCGCAGAAAGGCTGAAGCCTTGGCTTGATGACTTAATTTCTAAAGAGCAGGGGGGTTTTGTTGCTGGAAGACAGATCATGGATGGGGTAGCTATTGCTGCTGAGGCCATCCACTCTATGGAATCCTCAAAAGATAAATCTATGTTTATCAAGTTAGACATGGCTAAAGCTTATGATCGTGTTAAATGGAGTTTTCTATTTAAAATCCTTGGAGCTTTGGCTTTGCTGAGGGTTGGATTGAATGGGTTAGGAGTTGTGTCACTTCCTC